>JAWQFJ010033836.1:2500-22500 GCA_034096865.1 Theodoxus fluviatilis
TCAAAGCTGCCTTCCAGCGTCCCCACTGTCCCCGCCAATGTAGCTCGCGTATCGGACCGGCAAGTCTCATCAACAAATAAATTCGGAGGAGAAACTAACTGAGCAGTCTGCCATTGTCGCTTGCGACAGGCAACCACCACAGAGCAACCACCACAGAACAACCACCACAGAACAACCACCACAGAACAACCACCACAGAACAACCACCACAGAACAACCACCACAGAACAACCACCACACAACAACCACCACAGAACAACCACCACAGAACAACCACCCACGGAACAACGACCACAGAGCAACCACCACAGAACAACCACCACAGAGCAACCACCACAGAGCAACCACCACAGAGCAACCACCACAGAGCAACCACCACAGAACAACCACCACAGAGCAACCATAGGTCAGAGTGAGATAGAATTCTCAAAGTCTGTTAGGAACTTAGGTGTCATGTTCGATGATGATCTTTCTATGAGAGTTCATGTGAACAAAGTTTGCCAGTTAGCTTACTACGAGTTAAGGAAAATTGGCACTATTCGTCACTATCTTTCACAACAGGCCATTCAAATCCTTGTCACTTCCCTTGTTCTGTCCCGTCTTGATTATGGAAATTCTCTTCTTGCCGGCATTCCTGACACTCTGCTAAACAAACTGCAAAAAGTCCAAAACACTGCTGCTAGATTAATCTTTAGATGTCCCAAGAGAACTCCCACATCCAAACTCCTTCGTGCACTGCATTGGCTCCCCATCGCTCAGAGGATAGAGTATAAGCTAGCCACTATGTGTTTCAACTTCTTCAATCAAACTGCACCACACGCACTCAAAGAAATTCTCACTGTCTACCCCCCCGCTAGAAATAACCGTTCAGCTGCAGACACCAAAACGTTAAATGTCCCCCGTCGCAAAAAGAAAACCCAAGGACAGCGAGCTTTTTCTTACATCGGCCCTGTAACATGGAATAGCCTACCTTTCCCTGTCCGTCACTCTGATTCCATGTCCCAGTTCAAAACCTCCCTCAAGACACACCTGTTCCGGTCAGTCTTTCCTGACGAGCAGTGAAGGCGCCTCTTTTATGTTTCGTGTTTTGTTTATTGCCTGCTACTTAATTAATTGTATTGTATTTAATTTTTCTTTTATTTCAATTGTTCAGTGTGCGAGTGTTAGAATGCTTTGTATGAGTGTAGACTTCCTCATTGTACACGCCATGAGCTTGCCTATTAGGGAAGGTATGTGCGTAGAAATAGTCTGTATTATTATTATTAACCACCACAGGAGCGCTCGACCTGCAGTCGCTTGTGACTGGTGGGTGACTGGTGGGTGACTGGTGGGTGACTGGTGGGTTACTGGTGGGTGACTGGTGGGTTACTGGTGGGTGACTGGTGGGTGTTGTCGTCACAAAGAGCGCAGCTTACTCGATCGAGTTCGATTACAACACCAACCCCGTGTTGAATGTCTGGGCGGATAGTGCAGTTAATAACGGATCTTGGATGCGATTTCACACCGTAGGGCATTTTTCTCGTTTTGTTTGTGGGGAACGGGTTGGTTGGGGACTTGTAAATCGAAAGAAATACCACGATATCACTACGGATACGATGTCAACACACCCATTTTGATGTGATACACGAGGCCTAGTGGATATCGTTGTCGACTACCAAGCTTGGGTTGACCCGGGTTCCTTTCCGACCGATGTCTGTAATTTGTCAAAATCTCACTCCCGTTCTCATTTAGCGTTTTACTGGACACAATGAAATTTCGTGTCCTTTCAATAAAACTTTCCACGTGTAAGGAGGCCCTTGCCTTAGAAGCCAGATCTGTGCTTCTTATCAAGTCACCGCTCGCTGGTTTTAACTCCAGGCCTGAGGCAGTCGCTGATTCATTTCACAGTAATTCAAACTGAGACCTGCTCTCGACATCCGAAGCAGTTTTGTTTGTTTAAAGTAAATTTAGTCAGGACGAGCTATGTGTGTCTGTGTGCTCTTTACATTCCAAGGTGATTTTTCACTTTTGAGGAGGGAGGGGGACGCAAGATTTCATTGAAGTATGGTCAAGGAGGAGGATGAGCAATGCAGAAAGCTGGTGTGCGGTCGGTAGTGGTCCTTGAAATTTGTCTTTTAATCACTGTCACAGATTGCTTTATTTTGTTCGAATTTTCAGAATACATGACACTTTTTTCTTCTTCAAATCATAATATCTGGGCAGCTGTACCCCATGAACCAAAAGATACACCGCCTGTCACGGCCATAACTAGTGCCCGATGGAGGTGGGTGATTGTGTTTGAGTCTGTGCAGGTGGTACTCGTAGGGTTCATTGTGAAACATTTCCTGGGTTCTGCTTTGCTTTGCTTTGCTTTCATCTCTGCTATCCTAACAAACCAGTGACCTCTCATCCGTCAGCAGAGATCAACTGTCTGTCAAGGTCGCGCAGCAGCTGGAGCATCTGACTGCTTCACACCAGAGTGCGCCACCTGCTGTGCCTAGCAACAATGAAAATGTAGCGCCCGTACTCGCTTTGATTGGCTTATACTAAGCGTCGAATTAAATGGACGTCACTCCACGGACTTGCAAGGTAAACATGCTTCGAGTCATGGAGTTTAAGGCACAGCCATGAAAGTGGTAGACTGCTATTAAATTTCGAATAAATTAATATTTTAGTGCTCTCATCACTGTGGCAGAGAGGATTGTATGTCACGGTTTGATATATGTCGTAAACGTCGGCTGCTATACCCGTGATGGTTATCTCTGTTCTATTATCAATGAGAATCGACTCTAATGCTTTTATTAAGTCGTCTCTTCAATCAAGAGTGATAAAACTGAATGTGAAATCATTTTAGGAATTCATGTATCCAAAGAGGGCCTCCGAAACCCTATACTTTTAATATAATGTGCTTTTAAAGACATAACAAACCACTAATCATAACTCCTCAACCTGCTACGCTTCCTAGCAGAGATTAAGCTGAGTACAACGGAATGTCTCGGTGGAATAGCGTCGCAGTGAAACTGAATTTGACTTGTAAACGATACCATTCTTTAATGGCCGTAAGCAAGAACACACATATTCAATGCAAGATAAACGTCTCCTTTTGGTGAGATCGTTCTTTTGGATCCGTGGCGATGGCATTTCATTGCCCGATTATCGGCTGCAGCAATGGAAGCTATCGATTGAGAGGTGGTAGGCTGCTATTTGCGAAATTCATGGAGTTCGCCACGATTCGGACCAGTGCTCCGAGGATGGAATATGTATTAACAATGTTACATAGCACTGGCCTGACTTTCTTCATGATGTTGTTGATCACAATTTTTAAAATGTTCGAATATTATCACTGGCCGCAGTCGACCAATAATAGCGAACTGCAGACTTTTCTTGTGATGTTGTTAATCTAAAAATGTTCTAATGACAACACTAGCAGCAATCGACAAAGCCGACCGTTAACTTCTATTCGGTAATCCATTCAGTGCATGTTAAACGTACTTCTTCAAATTTCAAAAATGGGCCACATCAACACTTGACGTTAACTCGATTAGGCTACGGTTTCGACCGAGTAATGAATAATTTCCCCGAGTGACCCACCGGCCATCTTAACCGGTCGTTGAGATTGCACATCTCGCACAGTCTGACCCAGAGTGCGATCATTATGAGATCTTAGTATTTTAGACAAGAAAAAAAGGGAGGGAATTTTCTGTAAACACTTTTGTTTTGTTTTGGCACATCGTAGACGCTGAACTAACGCAGTCACACAGAGAGTTGGTTGCGTCGTAAATGTTCATCAAGTATATACTCATTCACGTACAGAGATCCTTTGTTTACATGTGGAACGGGTCAGTGCGTACTGCGCATGTACCATTTCCATGATGGAGCGGAACTATCAAGAAGTCTATTCACTAGATGACCCAAACTACTGGCTAATATTGGAAGTTTGAGACCAGACCGAGGCAGAGGAGAGGAGAAACAGGAACGAGTGGGCGGAGAGGTCGGTTGCAATGGCTGTCCTTTTTTCTTTCTTCTTTCTTGGTTGTTTTGCGTTGAGGTTTGGTTGCCTCAGGCTGGCTTTTGCCGAGACTCTTGGTGGAAGCGCTCCTCTCCGCTGGTCACCATCTCTTCATCTTTGTCACCCTTCCTTGAATTCCGCTGGGGGTATAAAACCCTGTTTCTCGTTTGCAAGTGTGATGCTCCGTGGTCCATGTTTTGTCTTCTTTGTTGTCAGTGTAGTACTAGCGTTGTATGTTCGCGGGTCCGAATCCGTTAAATTCTCATTTAATGTGTCCGAATTAATCATTGTTACTGTGTGGTTTGTTTCTAGCACATTACAGGCGTGACAAACTTAGGGCACTTTCGATTTGTGTATATCCAAATATCATCCTTTTTTCATCAGTACTCTCTCGGTTACTTAACAACAGACGATTTGCGGATTGTAAGATGTCGGTTGTATGGTATGAATGTACTTGTAGGTTGTTGGCTTTTGTACTGAAGTACTTATAATACTCCTCTAGGTTGCACTGATTACTTGATTGAATTTGGGGGGTCAAATAGGATATTGGAAGTTGAGGAGAGCTGATTCTGGCGATTTTCGGGGACATTCTATTGTCTAAAATTAAAACTGAGGAAGTGTGGTTTATCACTGATACATGTTTGTACACACATTAGTTGATTGAGTACGTAGCCATTATAACTGTATGGATTCATGTTTTGTATATCTTATCTTTTGCACTGCATTGTATATGTAAAACTGTATGGAATACAGTGAGAACGTGAGTGCGTATGTTAAATACTATTTTGTTCTTTTCGTTGATTAAAACACTGCATTGTTGTTCTGTTCTGTCTTTTGTCTATGGATGTGGTGGGTTGTTCAAGCCAGACCTTTTGGCGCCAGGTAGAGGAGCCTTCCCAATAGGCGTGGCTCCTTTAACACACTCCAACGTGGCGTCATCTACGCTGAAATTACCTGCACGGTGGCTCTCTTCTATCAAAGATGGCCTGGGACGTATCTAGACGTTCGCATCGCAACTAAGGGCCGCACTCGACCATAGGTCAACATTGGCACGACAGCCAGATAGTTTTTTTTCTTCCTGGTGTTGTTTGATCAGTGTCAAAAACGCCAGAGCCTTAAGGGTAAAAAAAAGTGACCCGGAGCTCAGATAGCTAACGTCATTATCGCAGACTCCAGACGCCTTAGGATGTTGGACTAGTGTGGATGTGGGACGGACAAGGGAGGGAAGAGTAGAGCCAGAGTTGAACTACAGAGAGAGAGAGAGAGAGAGAGAGAGAGAGAGAGAGAGAGAGAGAGAGAGAGAGAGAGAGAGAGAGAGCGAGAGAGAAATGGGGATCGATAGACAGGCAGGCAGGTTGACCGGCTGACTCACACACACACACACACACACACACACACACACACACACACACACACACACACACACACACACACACACACACACACACACACACATACACGCACGCACGCACGCACGCATGCACCCACACACAGAGGGAGACAAATGGACGGGAAAATCTACTGCGTCAGATGAAGTTGATCTCTCTCTCTCTCTCTCTCTCTCTCTCTCTCTCTCTCTCTCTCTCTCGAGCTAACGGCCAAGCAATAACGTTCAGTTAATCAATCTCTCTCTCTCTCTCTCTCTCTCTCTCTCTCTCTCTCTCTCTCTCTTTCTCTCTCTCTTGGGCCGATTGGTCTGATGGTCAACACACACAAAAACAAAAGTAGTTGTCTATAGACTGGGTGGGCATTTGGCTAGACATGAAAGATGGTATCTGTGTGAGATTCAACTAGAAGTACTTAGTAAATACAAATACCCTGGAAACATGCTGTCTGCGAAGTTATGCTCAAACGTAACTCAAAATGAGTTGGCCTGTAGAGCTAAATCTACCCTTTTACTATTGATAAAGTCACTGAGAAAAATCCGTCAAGTAACACCTGACGTCTACTTTAGATTATTTGATTCTCAGATTCAGCCGATCCTTCTGTACGGGGCTGAAATCTGGGGAATGGATGAATGTCACACTGTAGAGAGTATACACCTACACGCCATCAAAAGTTTTTAAAATGTTTCCTCACGGACTCCTAACGTTATGGTGTACGGTGACACTGGGCGTTTTCCGTTGTGGGTCAATGCCAAGTTACGCAGTATGAAATACTGGTTAAGACTTGTGAACATAGATGAAAGCAGGTTACCCTATAAAATATACCACTTGATGCTGTGTACATCCAATGAAGCTTCTTGGGCCTTACAGGTTAGAAGATTACTCTTCGAATGCAACTGTGAAGATGTATGGTCAAATCAGAGCGTGTCAAATGAGACAGAGTTTCTGAGAAACATCAGAGAAAAACTCATTGGCAGATTTTATACAGATTGGGAAGCACACGTTAGAAACAGTGATAGATACTCCTTTTACAGACTCTTTAATTAAAACTTCTTGTGTAACTGAACAGTATCTATATGATCTAGACAAATAAGTATTTAGGGACGCTTATATACGATTCAGGATGGGAATTACCGATTTATATAATCATAAACAGAGATATACGCGAAGTAATAACTTAGAACTTTGTCCATTGTGCAGAGAACAAGAAAAAACGGAGGTACATTTTTTTCATTGCAGGACTTGAGAGGGCGTTTGATATTTGATTGTATAGATGTGAATAGAAATAACCCCTTAGAACGTCTCTTGTCCAGTATAGAAATGAAAACTAAAAGATCAAAGAGCATTTACTTATACAAGGCGTTCAGGCGCAGAGTAGAAGCTCTGGAACCCGCGGAGCATGACAGTTTCTACGTTGATTAATTGTTTCTCTAGAGTAATTGAAATGTAAGCACATTGTACACTCGAAATGGGCCGGTGGCAATAAACTTGTTCGTTCGTTCGTTCGTTCTCTTGGGCCGACGGCCTAAGAAATAAAGTTCAGTTAAGTTCAGTTCTCTCTCTCTCTCTCTCTCTCTCTCTCTCTCTCTCTCTCTCTCTCTCTCTCTCTCTCTCTCTCTCTCTCTCTCTCTCTCTCTCTCTCTCTCTCTCTCTCTCTCTTCCCATGCCTACCCCACAACAGCCGGCGAAGGACGGTTTTAGGGCTTCCTTCCTTTTCAGTAAACCTTGGGCGGGTTGATGTGACGAGTTTATAATGGAATGAGGCATCGGATTCCCAGCATCCAATCGTATTAGTGACCACGCCAATCTCATTACGGATGGGATAGGAACATTTAGCCAGACGACTCACCTTCCTCGTGCCGACGACTTGTGGCTGCTCCGTCGTTACCCTCTGCATACGGCACTTCCCAAGTTTCATCACGTGACAATGCGAGGCGTCCGGAGGGTCAAGGTCTGGTCAAGGTGATCCAGAGAGTCTCCGGATCAATCATCCGGCATTTAGAAAGGCAGGCCGCCATATCTCTTCATATTTGTTGATCGACGTCCCCTCTCGATGCCTGCCATTGCTAATACATTTCTATGCCCGAGGCTTTGCGGCCTAATCGAGTTGGAGGGACGCAACCATATCTTTGTCTCGCCACGATATGATTTCCAGGGATCCGCCCCTTTCTTCAAAAGAAGTTACGGAGATTGACTCGAGGCTGCTTAATTATTCATGAGTTTTGTGGACGTTAGAGCCTTGACGTCCACGCGTCTACACGGCCATCGCAGCTGCTATAAAGAAATGATTCTGACAAGTCCATAATTTTCGGACTGGATGTGGTCAAAGAATCTCATAAGTAAGTTTGTTCCTCGCTTTGTAATAAATACAAGATTATCGATGTGACAGTACGTCTGAAAAGTATCTGTCAGTAAGTTTTTTCCTCTCCTCGACATGGTCACGTGATTGTTGGTGGGAGACTTTGTCAACTTAAAGACCAAGTTATAAATCATCTTTAATTCAGATGAAATTATTCCTTAAACACATGACATGAAAAACAGGCAAGTCTTCATGTTCGTTCGGTGTTGCAGGAAACGATTATATTAAACATAACCATTACCGTCTCAGTTCAGTCTCCCAGTTCAACATTTCACATCTTATTAATCTTTTGGAGGATTTCTGCATCTCAAATGTCATTTTGTCTGTGAAGGAAGGCCAGATAAGGACAACGCAAAATTTCACAATTTCTTCTGTGGTTATAAATACATATGGTCCGTATAGCAAAGTTTACCCGCAAATGCATCTTACTATGTGTTTGGTGTAAATGAAAAACTTTCGTCATTCATATCCGGCCTGCACTTCTCCTTAGTTGCCCTGAGATTCACCGGCAGGTTATTGAAGCGTCATAACTGCCTTGGCCATGAACCGTGACAATGGTCTTTACCAGATGTTGAGGTGACACGAGCAGCACTTTTACAGTAGTAATGGCCGCAGCCGCAGTAGCAGCAGAAGCATGAACAGAAGAAGAAGCAGCAACAGCAAGAGCAGCACCAGCAGCAGCAAGAGCAGCAGCAGAAGCAGGAGCAGAAAGAACAGCAGGATCAGCAGCAAAAAAGCAGCAGCAAGAGCAGCTGCAGCAGCCAAAGTAGCAGCAAATTAGTAGCAGTAAGAGACGCAACAGCAAGAACAGCAACAAGAGCAGCAAATTTGCAACAAGAGCAGCAGCAGCAGCAAGAGCAGCTGCAAGAACAGCAAGAGCAGCAGCAAGAATAGCAGCAGCAGTGAGAGCAGCAGCAACAGCAGCAGTAACAGCAACAAGAGCAGTAGCAAGAGCAGCAGCAGCAGCAGCAACAAGAGCATCAGGAACAGCAGCAGCAGCAGTAGCAGCAAGAGCAGCAGCAAGAGCAGCAGAAACAGCAAGAACAGCAGCAACAAGAGCAGCAAGTGAAAGTGCAGCAGCAAGAGCGGCAGTAGCATGAGCAGTAGCAAGAGCGGCAGTAGCAAGAGCAGTAGCAAGAGCAGCAGTGGCAAGAGCAGCAGAAGCAAGAGCAGCAGTAGCAAGAGCAGCAGCAAGAGCAGCAGTAGCAAGAGCAGCAGTGCAAGAGCAGCAGTAGCAAGAGCAGCAGTAGCAAGAGCAGCAGCAGCAAGAGCAGCAGTAGCAATAGCAGCAGCAAGAGCAGCAGTAGCAAGAGCAGCAGTGGCAAGAGCAGCAGTAGCAAGAGCAGTAGTAGCAAGAGCAACAGCAAGAGCAGCAGTAGCAAGAGCAGCAGTAGCAAGAGCAGCAACAAGAGCAGCAGTAGCAAGAGCAGTAGCAAAAGCAGCAGTGGCAAGAGCAGCAGTGGCAAGAGTAGCAGTGGCAAGTGCAGCAGTAGCAAGAGCAGCAGTGGCAAGAGCAGCAGTAGCAAGAGCAGCAGTAGCAAGAGCAGTAGCAAAAGCAGCAGTGGCAAGAGCAGCAGTAGCAAGAGCAGTAGCAAAAGCAGCAGTGGCAAAAGCAGCAGTGGCAAGAGCAGCAGTAGCAAGAGCAGCAGTAGCAAGAGCAGCAGTGGCAAGTGCAGCAGTAGCAAGAGCAGCAGTGGCAAGAGCAGCAGTAGCAAGAGCAGCAGTAGCAAGAGCAGCAGTAGCAAGAGCAGCAGTAGCAAGAGCAGCAGTGGCAAGAGCAGCAGTAGCAAGTGCAGCAGCAGCAAGAGCAGCAGTAGCAAGAGCAGCAGTAGCAAGAGCAACAGTAGCAAGAGCAGCAGTGGCAAGAGCAGCAGTGGCAAGAGCAGCAGTAGCAAGAGCAGCAGTGGCAAGAGCAGCAGTAGCAAGAGCAGCAGTGGCAAGAGCAGCAGTAGCAAGAGCAGCAGTGGCAAGAGCAGCAGCAAGAGCAGCAGTAGCAAGAGCAGCAGTGGCAAGAGCAGCAGTGGCAAGAGCAGCAGCAGCAGCAGCAACAAGAGCATCAGGAACAGCAGCAGCAGCAGTAGCAAGAGCAGCAGTGGCAAGAGCAGCAGTAGCAAGAGCAGCAGTGGCAAGAGCAGCAGTAGCAAGAGCAGCAGTAGCAAGAGCAGCAGTAGCAAGAGCAGCAGTGGCAAGAGCAGCAGTGGCAAGAGCAGCAGTAGCAAGAGCAGCAGTAGCAAGAGCAGCAGTGGCAAGAGCAGCAGTAGCAAGAGCAGCAGTGGCAAGAGCAGCAGTAGCAAGAGCAGCAGTGGCAAGAGCAGCAGTAGCAAGAGCAGCAGTGGCAAGAGCAGCAGTAGCAAGAGCAGCAGTAGCAAGAGCAGTAGCAAAAGCAGCAGTGGCAAGAGCAGCAGTAGCAAGAGCAGTAGCAAAAGCAGCAGTGGCAAGAGCAGCAGTGGCAAGAGCAGCAGTAGCAAGAGCAGCAGTGGCAAGAGCAGCAGTAGCAAGAGCAGTAGCAAGAGCAGCAGTGGCAAGAGCAGCAGTAGCAAGAGCAGTAGCAAAAGCAGCAGTGGCAAGAGCAGCAGTAGCAAGAGCAGTAGCAAAAGCAGCAGTGGCAAGAGCAGCAGTGGCAAGAGCAGCAGTAGCAAGAGCAGCAGTGGCAAGAGCAGCAGTAGCAAGAGCAGCAGTAGCAAGAGCAGCAACAAGAGCAGCAGCAAGAGCAGCAGCAAGAGCAGCAGCAAGAGCAGCAGTGGCAAGAGCAGCAGTAGCAAGAGCAGCAGTAGCAAGAGCAGCAGTGGCAAGAGCAGCAGTGGCAAAAGCAGCAGTAGCAAGAGCAGCAGTAGCAAGAGCAGCAGTGGCAAGAGCAGCAGTAGCAAGAGCAGCAGTGGCAAGAGCAGCAGTAGCAAGAGCAGCAGTGGCAAGAGCAGCAGTAGCAAGAGCAGCAGTAGCAAGAGCAGCAGTAGCAAGAGCAGCAGTAGCAAGTGCAGCAGCAGCAAGAGCAGCAGTGGCAAGAGCAGCAGTAGCAAGAGCAGCAGCAAGAGCAGCAGTAGCAAGAGCAGCAGCAAGAGCAGCAGCAAGAGCAGCAGTAGCAAGAGCAGCAGTGGCAAGAGCAGCAGTAGCAAGAGCAGTAGTAGCAAGAGCAACAGCAAGAGCAGCAGTAGCAAGAGCAGCAGTAGCAAGAGCAGCAACAAGAGCAGCAGTAGCAAGAGCAGTAGCAAAAGCAGCAGTGGCAAGAGCAGCAGTGGCAAGAGCAGCAGTGGCAAGAGCAGCAGTAGCAAGAGCAGCAGTAGCAAGAGCAGCAGTGGCAAGAGCAGCAGTAGCAAGAGCAGCAGTAGCAAGAGCAGCAGCAAGAGCAGCAGTGGCAAGAGCAGCAGTAGCAAGAGCAGTAGCAAGAGCAGTAGCAAGAGCAGCAACAAGAGCAGCAGTAGCAAGAGCAGTAGCAAAAGCAGCAGTGGCAAGAGCAGCAGTAGCAAGAGCAGCAGTGGCAAGAGCAGCAGTGGCAAGTGCAGCAGCAGCAAGAGCAGCAGTGGCAAGAGCAGCAGCAAGAGCAGCAGCAAGAGCAGCAGTAGCAAGAGCAGCTGTGGCAAGAGCAGCAGTAGCAAGAGCAGCAGTGGCAAGAGCAGCAGCAGCAAGAGCAGCAGCAGCAAGAGCAGCAGCAAGAGCAGCAGTAGCAAGAGCAGCTGTGGCAAGAGCAGCAGTAGCAAGAGCAGCAGTGGCAAGACTAGCAGCAAGAGCAGCAGTGGCAAGAGCAGCAGTAGCAAGAGCAGCAACAAGAGCAGCAGTAGCAAGAGCAGTAGCAAAAGCAGCAGTGGCAAGAGCAGCAGTGGCAAGAGCAGCAGTAGCAAGAGCAGTAGCAAAAGCAGCAGTGGCAAGAGCAGCAGTGGCAAGAGCAGCAGTGGCAAGTGCAGCAGCAGCAAGAGCAGCAGCAAGAGCAGCAGTATCAAGAGCAGCAGTAGCAAGAGCAGCAGTAGCAAGAGTAGCAGTGGCAAGTGCAGCAGCAGCAAGAGCAGCAGTGGTAAGAGCAGCAGTAGCAAGAGCAGCAGTGGCAAGAGCAGCAGTGGCAAGAGCAGCAGTGGCAACAGCAGCAGCAGTAAGAGCAGCAGCAACAGCAGCAGCAGTAAGAGCAGCAGCAACAGCTGCAGCAGCAACAACAGCAGCAGCAGCAACAGCAACACCAGAAACAGCAAGAGTAGCAGCAGCAGGTACTACAGCAAGTACAGCAACTAGAGGGCTACCTATAGATAAACATGATCTGTTCGATGCGCAAATCTTATTAAAGATGGATAAGATGAGGCTAAGTTGAGATGAGATAAAGGAAAGGAAGAAAAAGACTAAAATGAAATGAATGAGATGAGACTGCCAAGTTAAGATGGAATAAAACGCTACAAGAAAACCATAATCATCATATCCTGACACTGTGGAAGCGGAACGTAACTTGCACGCATCTTATGCTGACGCAGCCTGCCAGTCTCTGCTCTCTGCAGACCCAGAAGTCAGGGTCCGTAGGCATCTAGAGGCCCCTTCATGAGGGTCAGTGGTCGCAAGCACTCGCTGTGCTCGCCTTCTGGATAGGCCTTCTCGTGTCTGCTAGTCTAGTAGTAGTAGCGGCAGTAGTAGTAGAAGTAGCAGTAGCAGCAGCAGCAGCAGCAGTAGAGTAGTAGTAGTAATAGTAGTAGCAGTAGCAGTAGCAGTAGCAGTAGCAGCAGCAGCATCAGTAGTAGTCGTAGCAGTAGCAATAGCAGTAAATAGTAGTAGCAGTAGTAGCAGTAGCAGCAGCAGCAGCAGTAGTGGTAGTAACACTGGCAGTAATAGTAGTAGCAGCAGTAGTGGCAGTAGCAGCAGAAGCAGTAGTAGTAGTAGTAGTAGTAGTAGTAGCAGCAGCAGTAGTGGTAGTAGTAGTGACAGTAATAGTAGTAGTAGCAGTAGCAGAAGAAGTAATAGTAGTAGTAGTAGCAGCAGCAGCAGCAGTATTAGTAGTAGTAGCAGTAGAAATAGTAGAAGCAGCAGCAGCAGAAGTAGTCGTAGTAGTAGAAGTAGTAGTAGTAGAAGTAGCAGTAGTAGTAGAGGCGTATAGTAGTAGTAGCAGCAGCAGCAGCAGCAGCAGCAGTAGTAGTAGTTGTTGTTGCTGTTGTTGTTGTAGAAGTAGCAGTAGCAGTAGTAGTAGAGGCAGTAGTGGTAGTAGTAGTAGTAGCAGCAGCAGTAATAGTGGTAGCAGTAATAGTGGTAGTAGCAGTAACGGCAGCAGTAGCAGTAACAGTGGTAGCAGCAGTAGCAGTAGCAGCAGCAGTATTACCGTAGTCTTAGTAGTAGTAGTGATAGTAGTAGTAGTAGTAGCAGTAGTAGGAGTACAGTGTTAGTAGTAGCAGTAGTGATAGTAACAGTAGTAGTGGTAGTAGTAGTAGTAGTAGTAGTAGTAGTAGCAGCAGCAGCAGCAGCAGCAGCAGCAGCAGCAGCAGCAGCAAGAGCAGAAGTAGAAGTAGTAGTAGTAGTAGTAGTAGTAGTAGTAGTAGCAGTAGTAATAGTAGTAGTAGTAGTAGCAGCAGCAGCCGCAGCAGCAGCAACAGCAACAGCAGAGGTAGTAGTAGAAGTAGTAGTACCGTAAATTCCGGCCTATAAGGCGCACCTTAGTATAAGCCGCACCCCCTGAATTTTAAAAAAAATTCAGAAAAATCCATAGATAAGCCGCTTCTTAGTATAGGCCGCACAAAATTCACCAAAATAACGTAGTAGAGAACAGTGAAAACAACAGTATGTATTCAAATAACTCAAGAGAAAATAACAGTTACAAACAAACACACCAGTTCAACAACCGAATCACTTGGGCTCTTCTCCATCATCTGCACTGAATCCACTAAAGTCTGACTCTTCTGTATCCGAAATAAACAGATTCAGAATCTCTTCTGGGGCTGAATGGTCTTCGCCGGATGTGTCACTGTCAGATTCCTCCGCGCCTGCTGCCTCGTGTGTTGCGTCGTCTGCTTCGATGATTTCAGCCTTTCTGAAACCATTCACGATTGTTGACTGTTTTATGGCATTCCAAGCTGTCAGAACCCATTGACACACATCAGCAAACGTTGCACGGCGCATGCGACCCGTTTTGGTGAATGATTTCTCCCCTTCAGTCATCCACTGTTCCCATTCATTGCGCATTTTGAGTTTGAACGGCCTATTGACACTGATGTCCAGGGGTTGAAGGTATTTGGTTGTGCCACCAGGGATGATTGCATTGATGGAATTGGTGGACGTGACGGCTTTTTTGATTGTCGGTGTGATGTGAGCCCGCATACTGTCCATGACTAACAGTGCTTTGTTTCGGCGGAAGAAACCCCCTGGCCTTTTGCCGTAGCACTCAGTCAGCCAGGCCTCCATCATCTTCTCATCCATCCATCCCTTTTTGTTCACACGGACGACGATCCCTTTGGGCAGTTTCTCTTTCGGCATTGTGATTCGCTTGAAAATCACCATCGGCGGCAGTTTTTCACCTGATGCAGTGCATGACAAAACACAAGTGAAATGCGTTTTCTCATGCCCGGTTGTTCTCAGCTGCACCGAAGACTCTCCCTTTTTGTTTACAGTCCGTGTCAATGGAAGGTCGAAGGTCAATGGCACCTCATCCATATTAATTATGTCCTGCGGACCAATCAGATTCTCTGTTACTTGCTTCTGTGTGTAGTTGCGGAAAGACGCAAGTTTCTCAACAAAGTCCGGCGGCAGCTGTTGGCACAAAGTTGTACGCGCACGTATGGACAATCCTTTGCGTCTCATGAAGTCGGTAAGATTCAGACTGGATGCAACTGTGCGCGCTTTAAGACGAAGCTGTACAGTGGAAACTCCTCGACCATCAACACGTTGTGTGTTAATCCAGTCTTCAAGTTCGTCTTCAAGTTTTGGCCAACGTGCTTTGCAACCTCGGAATGCTTTCTTGGACTTCTTGCACTTGGCAAGTTCACCTTTCTGTTTTCGCCACCGCCGAACCATAGATTCGTTGATGCCTAGTTCTTGGGCGGCAGCGCGATTCCCTTTCTCCATAGCTTTGGCGATGGCATCCAGTTTGAAAGCTGCATCATAGACTTGGCGACGTGTTTTCGGCATTACTTTCGGTCTTGTGTGTGTTACTTCTGTTGGGTTGAATGTGTAACTGATCGATCATTCCTAACTTTGACTTCCAACTCACAGCTGTCTGTGCCGTGTGAGTGTGAGTTGTTGTCATACGACGAACTTCGCATAGCAACAATAAACTTAAAGGTAAGTGAGCGAATTCAAGTCCACTTTCTCGAGAAAAATCCATAGATTGGCCGCACCGGTTTATAAGCCGCAGGGGTCCGTTCATGAAAAAAAAAGGCGCGGCTTATAGGCCGGTAGTAGTAGTAGCAGTAGTAGTAGTAGTAGTAGTAGTAGTAGTAGTAGTAGTAGTAGTAGAAGTAATAGTAGTAGTCTGTGTTCGCAGTGTTCTCTACTCCCTCGGACCCTCCGCTGAGGGAGCGAACACAGCGCGCTCTAGCAAGCACTCGTCGTCATGAACAGGCCTCTAGTGGGCGTGAGATGTTGCCTACGCTTTGCATGAAATCTGGTTTTCGGGCCGAAAATGAGTTAACACAGCAGCCACAAATCATTAGCGTCAATGACTTTTATTCGTGTGTCTGAGATTGCAAGACGAACACCGTGCAAAAATAACAGTGAAATAACTTGTTGTTTTCTGTTGCCCGACAGCTGGTTGTCTACGTCCCATAAATTACCTTGAGGGGGCATTTGGGTGGTTTTTGGAAGATGCGAACACAAGTCGTAAGACTTTCAGCCTCTTTGCATTCAGAGCTAATAAATCATGGTATGCAGGCAGAAACCATATGGTATCGTTCGTAAGGAGTGTTTTCAAACCCGTTTTCGCAAACGTGCGAAAAAGAGATGACCCGATGCAATAGGCGCCTAAAGAGGACTCATAAACAATCCCCCAGAAAATGTCTACGGCAGTTTTGATTTCATCGTTTACGTAGGCTTTCAACACGCGGATCTGTTCTCATAAAAGACACTCAGGAGCGTGGAAGAAGCACCTCTGACTGTCGGCACGACAGTTAAATATTTTATTTTCTGCAGAAACTTAGGAGTACCGAGTAACGGTTTTGTTCTCAGACAGGAAGGGATAAAATAACCATATTTCTTCCCCCATGTTGCCAGATCTGCTGCTTCCAAATGAATCGTTCTTCCCGCTCGAGCTGGAAATTGGAGCTTGGTGAAAGCTGAAAAAACACCTCTGGGAAATGCTTCCATCTGGACGCTCTGGAAACGTCTTCCGCTAAACTGTCCGCCCATTCTCTTCGCCCCTGGTTCCTAATAGCTGGCTATGCCTTCGATCCCGACATCGTCGATAACAGCGTCCTTTCGCTAAAAGTCGCTCGCACATCGGGGGGAGAGAGTTTCCTTGCCAGTCTAGTCTGCCTGCAGCAGCCAGACAGCGTTGTCCATCAATGGAGAGTATAGAGCAATGACCACACTGGCAACTAACCTGTCCCCTTCCCCCGTTTCTGGGTCATTAGTATCGCCACGTCTTTAGAAAACCCCTCTTAAAGGGGCAGCCCGCCACTAAGGCAATGCGGGGGGAAGTGATGCGGATATTAGGGTGACTGATTGCCAGTCACGTTAATCCCAATGCGAGGCCGTCATTACGGCCTTCCATGATGGAGAGATGCAACGTGACACGAGAGACGCCGGATTTTGTTTTAGTGTCGCAGTTGTTGGGATCTTGGTAATGTTGCTGAAAAACAATCAGTTGCAAAAAAATGTTGCTTTCTCCTCCTCCTCCTCCTCCTCCTCCTCCTCCTCCTCCTCCTCCTCCTCCTCCTCCTCCTCCTCCTCCTCCTCCTCCTCCTCCTCCTCCTCCTCCTCCTCCTCCTCCTCCTCCTCCTCCTCCTCCTCCTCCTCCTCCTCCTCCTCCTCCTCCTCCCTCCTCCTCCCTCCTCCTCCCCCCCCCTCCTCCTCCTCCTCCTCCTCCTCCTCCTCATCTTCCTCCTCCTCCTCCTTTTCCTCCTCCTCCTCCTCCTCCTCCTCCTCCTCCTCCTCCTCCTCCTCCTCCTCCTCCTCCTCCTCCTCCTCCTCCTCCTCCTCCTCCTCCTCATTCTGTGTTTGGTATTCATTTGGCTAAATATAGATCATCAAACGAATAAAACGCCTCCATCGGGTGATTTTGCGATTTCACTAAAATCAATGTCCACTTTCGATCAGTGGCGCCGACCACACAGTGTCGGGAGCAGTCTGAGTACGTGGACACCTATCACCAGCGTCCATCATGGCCAGTTGTTCGGAAGCGGTTCCGTCCAAGCATCCCCCTAATTCCCCATGGAACTCCGTATTGGCCACGCTATTCATAATCGCTCCAACGGGTCTGCAACGGCGTCCCAGCTTCCGGAGCATCTCATTTCCCTATCAATCCCTACCACCACAGCCCCGTGCTGACCATGCACTTCCTTGACCGCGTCCCTCCACCTTCCTTTCCATTCCCACCCCTCTCATCATCTGATGGAGGAAGGTGAGGGGGGGAAGGACGGAGGGGAGGGGTGGGGGTGGGAGGGGGCTGCCACGTTCCGTGGGTGGAGTTAGACGATCGTTAGAGCATCAATATTGCCATTCAAGGAGTCATCGGCCATTGGCCCCTCGCCAATCCCTGAAACCCCCTGTGTTCACGTGTTACTTCCGCTATCGTTTGACGGACGGGCTGCAGAATCCGAAAGGGTTGTAGTTTTTTTAATTTCCAGGACGTGTCCCAAACACCGTATGTTTAGAGATACAGATGTTTCGATATCTATGAAAGGAGAGAAGAAAAGAAAACGCCGTTGCGGATAGATATATATGTTACAGGGAATAAGAAAATTTAGGGAATAAGCTTAATCCCTGAAATTTTAAGGGAATAGGCTTATTCCCTGTTTCAACCTGGAAGTAAGCTTATTCCCTAAAAATCAGGGATTTAGCTTAATCCCTGAAATGGGAGGTCATTTTTTTGGCATTCCCTGATTAGTTTGAAACACACAAACAGAAAGACGTGTACATTTTACCATAAATAAAGTCGATGTCAGTGAGCTTTGATCACTCTTTAAAACTTCTTTTGCTTGGAAATGAGTTCTTTCTTGACTTTTACTCACTCTCTTGATAACTATAGAATGATTTCGTGAACTGTTATCGGTGTTTGTGTTTTGGTCTTTCCTCGGGCAGATTCAGTTCAATTGAAAACGTCAGTCTAGTATGTGATAGAGAATAGACTGCATGCGTCGCACCTACAGAATTAACGAGAGGCTACAAAGTAAAACTGCAGATTGGTTTGAGCATGAGTGCAGAGACCAAACGAATAGAGCAAAGAGAGCCCTTATGAAATATAGAAAAACACTCCACAACAATGACAAAGAAGAATACGTGCAGAATAGGAAAATTTATAAACAACTAATACGAGGTAAGAAAAAAGAATACCACAAAAATGCTTTAAAACTTATTTCAGACAACATGAACAATTCCAGTCAGTTTTGGTCCTTAATACGCAAGGGGACAAGCAGGGGGGCACAATACCCTGATATTACAATGAACACATGGAAGCAATATTTTGAGAATCTGTTTAGTCGCGCCCTTAACACTCAGGTGCAAACCAGAGGTGATCTTTACAGAGGGGTAACTTTTGATGATATACTGGATGCACCAATTACCTCAGATGAAGTAAACCAGGCAATAACAAAGCTTTCAGGTGAGAAAGCTCCAGGTCTAGACGAAATCCCAGGAGAAATTTTTAAGCTGAGTCGTGGCTACATGCTGCCTTTCTTAGTAAAGCTCCTTAACGCCATGTATGATGCTCAAACCTTCCCATGAGAATGGAGCAAATCAATCACTATCCCTCTGCACAAGCAAGGCAACAGGCTCGACTCCTCAAACTACAGAGGTATCTCCCTGTTAAGCACTATGAGCAAGCTCTTTACCTCTGTACTAACTAAGCGACTGCATTTATGGGCTGAAGACAAAGGGAAAATCTGCATGGAACATGATGGTTTTAGGACAGGGTATTCTACCGTAGACCACATTTTTACGCTTACACTGCATGATAACCAGACATGTGTATGGAAGGGGCAGAGGAAAACTATATATAGCATTTGTTGATTATAAAAAAATATTTGATTCCGTTGACTGCCAGATACTCTGGAGTACACTTGCTAAAGCACAAGCCTCTGAAAAATTGATTAATGTGCTAAAATATATGTACACACATGTACAAACGTGTGTCATATGGAAGGGTAACCTCTCAGAGTTCATTAACTGCCCCATTGGCACAAAACAGGGTGCCTTAGAATCACCGATACTGTTTTCTCTCTACATCAACCAAGTAACAGACTATGTACGAGAAAACGTTAAACCTGGTATTCAAATGTTAAGTGGAAAGTCGGAGCTTTATCTCCTCATATTCGCGGATGATGTGGCACTTCTGTCGACCTCACCCACAGAACTTCAAACCCAGATTAACAATCTTGCGCATGCGTCACAACGCATTGGCCTAGAAATAAACACAAGCAAGACGAAGTTCATGGTTTTCCGGAGAGGAGGACATTTAGCTCAAGGTGAAAAATGGGTGTTAAATGGGAAACAACTTGAGGTGGTAAACAGCTATAAATATCTGGGTTATATTGTCTCTACAAAACTCTCAACAACTATATCCTTGGACAGTCTGGCTACTACAGCGAAACAAAAAACAATGCATTTGTTTAAATTGATGTGGAGTCTTAAAAACATGAAACCTAAACTATTTTTCCAACTATATGATGCACAAGTTCAGCCTTCTTTACTGCATGCTTCAGAGATATGGGGCCTAAAAGAACACACTCATAGAAAAAGCACATATGTTTGATTGCAAACGTTTCCTAAAGGTGAACTGCAGAACGTCTAACAGCTTGGTATATGGAGAAACGGGAAGGTTTCCTCTCGCCATTAATAGTGCAATGAAAGCTATCAAATATACTGGCTAAAACTGACCAAAATGTCTGATGACAGGCTATCTAAGCAAGCCTACCTCATGCTAGCCAATGCAAAGATTCCAGATAAACTTAATTGGGTCAAATCAGTTGAAGATACTTTGTGTAAGGCAGGAAATGCATATATCTGGAGGAGCGGAGGCATTACTACTACCAAAATAAGCTTTCTTAAAAAGTTGAAAATTAGGTTGCTTGATTGTAACAGGCAGACGTGGAACAGCAAAATACACGATAGCGAAAGATTCCGAATGTATAAATCCTTCAAAACTACGTAAGAATGTGAG
>JAWQFJ010033836.1:27500-40000 GCA_034096865.1 Theodoxus fluviatilis
CCGGGCGTCCGGGCGTCCGGGCGTCCGTTTAACACTTTAACGTTGGATTTTTCTCGGAGACTATTAAGTCTATCAACACCCAATTTGGCATGATGGTGTATGATGACAAGGCCTCAAAAAACATACATAGTGACGACCTTGCTTCAACGTCAAGGTCGCAGGGGCCATAAATGTTTTCTAAAAAACAGCCATTTTTAACATTTTCTCAATTTTCTCAGCAGTGTTTGAGATTGGATACCTCACCTATACATGGTATATAGGGCAAAGTAAGCCCTATTCTTTGATACCAGTTTGGTTGACTTTGCTTCAAGGTCAAGGTCACAGGAGCTCTTCAAAGTTGGATTGCATACATATTTTGAAGTGACCTTGACCCTGAACTATGGAAGATAACTGTTTCAAACTTAATAATTATGTGGAGCACATGTTATACTTTCATCATGAGAAACATTTGGTCATATATCATCAAGGTCAAGGTCACTTTGACTCTTATGAATTGTGACCAAAATGGGGTAGTGAACCACTAAAAGTGACCATATCTCATGGTAGAAAGTGCCAATAAGCACCATTGTGCTTCCTATGTCTTGAATTAACAGCTTTGTGTTGCATGACCTTGGATGACCTTGACCTTGGGTCAAGACCACATGCATTTTGGTAGGGAAAATGTGTAAAGCATTTCTTAGTGTATGATGTCATTGCTAGGTGTAGTTGTTTGACCTTGACCTTGAGGGTCACCTGAAGGTTAAGGTCATGCAAAGGTCAAGGTCAAGCATGTGAGTCGTATGGGCTTTGCCCTTCTTGTTTAAGATTTGTAATTAGACTTGCTCTGTTTGCAATCTACTAATTTGCCACAATGTTAACGGACACACCGATTAAAACTGCCCGGGTTGCAATTTCTGAGATTACTGCAAGGTTTTCAGTCTTAGTGTTCCGCGGTGTTAGCGGACATATTGTTTAAAATTGCTGATGTAGCAATTTATTATATCACTGCAATGTTTGCAGTAGGTGAATTTCCGCGTGTTTGCGGACGAGTCTTTCAGTTGCTAGTTTTGCTATTTTGTAATACAAATGTATAGAAATGGATCATTTTGTTGACTTCTTCATTGATTGCTACACCTCGAACAATCCGGGTCGAAACCCTTTTTCCTCATTGACACTCTGAATCCCCTCTGCCGCCCCCGCAGTAAAATCAGTAAAAATTTTCATTGCTGATGAATTGATTGTCTGTTATTGTGATATGAAAGCTCATGCGCACAGCTCACGCCTGCATTAACGTACATTTTCTAGGCATTCTAAATGATGTGCAGTGTGCATCTAAACATTCACCGTCGACAGGCCCCGTCCAACCACACCAACTCACGTCCCCAGGGCAAGAGAGAGGCAGTTCCATCGACTTACTTTCCTCCTGACTTCCACGACGCACTTCCGTGACCTTGACCTTGTTCACTAGGAGTGCGTGCCTGGATCATGCGTTGGACGCAAACAAGCCCGCAGGCTGTGTGCCGCAGACGCCTCGCAACAATGGGGATTTCTCGGCATCATAGTGATGTCTGCTCATTAGGAGCACAAATACGGAGCGACCTCGGCTCCTCGAGATAACTCATCCTCCTACCAGCCAGGGTACTCTCTTCCAAGCGAGTCTCGCTCCTCATCTTGCTTATGGCATTACCATAAGTTCATTCGTACATCACTTCATATCCCTCGGAGGCTTATGGGCGGGGCTGATGATCATGTGCCAAAGGTGTTCGATAAGCACCGCACGTGCAGGCACTTGATTCGCCGCGGCGTGAATTGAAGCAAGTTGCATTTAGCACGCGAAGTAAAAAGGAGCGAGTTGAGGTCAGCACACGAAATGAAAGAAGCAAGTTGAGGTCAGCACACGAAGTAAAAAGGAACAAGTTGAGGTCAGCACACAAAGCAAAAACAGCAAGTTGAGATCAGCATACGATGCAAAAAGAAGCAAGTCGAGGTTAAGTCAGCACACGAAGCAAATGAAGCAATTTCAGGTCAGCACACAAAGCAAAATGGAGCAAATGTAGGTCACCACACGAAGCAATCTGGAGCAAATGTAGGTCAGCACACGAAACAAAATGGAGCAAATGTAGGTCACCACACGAAGATAAAAAAGCAAGACAAGGAAGGCGAGTGTTCTAAAAGTTCTAGTAATTAGCAATACCACGCAATTAACTGCCTGTCTGCCCTGCATGATGTAATCAGTAGTAAAGCACCTGCCCATCTTAACGATCTAGGAGAGCTTGCTTAAGTCTTATTGTTTATACAATAATAGTGAAAACTTAATGTATTGGTGAACTTTTAAAAATCATAACTCATTTTGTTTTCGTGATAACGCGTTGTAAAACAGCCCATTCTCACCTGGCAGAAGAAATTTCATTAAGCATTAAGGAATTTAGTGCGCTTGCGCAAGTTCGTGACGTCACATACATCCTAACCTCAAGCAGAAACATGGCTGAGCCAAGCGATTATGACAACAAATTAGACATGGGTTGCGAGAGTAGCGACCTGACAGCAGTTCAAGCAGTTTATGCGAACAATACAATGAAGAATGTCCTGCAATACCCGAACCATACCAGAATGAGCCCTACTGCAGCGATGCAGATGACGAACCCGACGAAGAAAACATCGAGGAGCCTTCAAGTTCAAGTTATGCGAGCCTGTGTGATCGCCTTCACAGTACATCACGGTAAGGGAGAAAGTATGCGCACATCGGTTTTGTGGTATTGCACAAGTGATCGTCACTGTTGTTATTGAGGGGGAGAAAGGAAGAGAGAGAGGGGGGAAGGGAGAGGGGAGGGGGAGGGGGGAGAAGGGGAGGGAGGAGGGGAGGGAGAGAGGGGAGAGGGAGAAGGGGGGGGAGGGAGAGAGGGGGTGGGAGGGAGAGGGGGGAGAGGGAGAGGGGAAGGGGGAGGGAGGAGGGAGAGGGGGAGGGAGGAGGGAGAGGGGAGAGGGGAGGGGGGAGGGAGAGGGGAGAGGTGAAGGGAGGAAAGGGAAGGGGTAGGGGTGGGGGAGTAGGGGGAGGGGTGGGGGAGTAGGAGCAGGGGTGGGGGAATAGGGGGGAGGGAAGAGGGGGAGAGGGGGAGGGGGGAGAGAGAGGGGGGGAGAGAGGAAGAGAGGGAGAGAGAGGATGTAAGAGTACAAGTGACCGTTGTCACGTGAGTTGTGGCTGCCTGACACGTCGAAATACTTATACAGGTAGAAGTTGCCAAGGCATCGGCAGTTGTCGCTCTTTGAGCATTCGGCCGGCATCAGTCGTCGGTCGCGATCGGCCCTGCTTTTGTATGGATGGAACTGCCTTCGGTAGTGGCTTCTTTTTTCACCGGATATCCCATCTCCTCCTGCAGCCGGTATGAGTGTGGGTAGCAATCGGGAGCGAAGTGCTTGCTGCAGACGAACGAGAATGATGTTTGCACAAAATGTGCACTGCATGTTCGTACAAAGCGCACCCACTGGCGGTTTAATGATGGGTCCCACGGAAATCTATGCACCCCCTCTACATCTGAGTTTCTCAGAGAATATTCAGCAGCTGCGCATTCAGCGCCATTGCATTTCCTCTTCAATGAAACGGCCGGTGTAGACTCACCGCTAGTGGAAACTGCATTGGCAGACGCCGTGCTCTGAAGCGACTAGGATGTACACGACGTCTCTCCCTGTTTGGCGCGCGAATTTCGATTTTTCCAGGTGAGGTTTTCAACAATTAATCAATTACAAATTGGAACTGACTTTTTCAGCCAAAGAACTCAATGGTGGATTTGTGTATAACTTTAGCCAACCTCTCAATGATTTTGACTGCATGCTCTCCTAGATCTTTAAATGCTGTTATCTGTGCTTGTAAAATATATTAACATAAGGGTAACTATAAAACCATACCGGTACCGGCAAGGAGAATACTTTTTTAATTCTCTCCAGCCAATGTCATCTATACACATGAATATTCGTGGAACCATGCATCCAGAAACGATGAAGAGGAGAGCGCTTATCTTAAAAAAGTTGTGTAAAATTAATAACGTCATACCTCCCACTCTATCTTCCATTTCCTGACTAATGTCAAGATCATGAAAAACGTCTAGAACATCAGAGCCAAGCCATAGTGCAGTAAGAAAAATATGTACCTAACGCAGTAACCTCGGCCCGGTTCGGTCATTTTCCACGTGCACCGAGCTCCACCCTATCGACCTTGCTTAACTAGAGTAGTTCTGAAAACTTTCCCATCCTTCCTGGTCAGGTTTTGCTCTTTGTTGTTTGAAAAATGTAATTCTAAGTTTGATAGAGGAGTAGGAAAAACCTCGCGCTCTGGTCAATAAGTATATCGTACAAGGACATTTCAATCGAGTGCTATGAAGTCCAAACTCGGGTCTTCATGATTTTTGCTCATATTCTGTGAACATTTCTTCGGGAGCTCTAAAAATAGGATACCTTGTCCTTCAGGATGGAGTTGGTATAGCTTGATTCTACTTTTTCAATTCCCAAAACGGTCACATGCTCTTATAAACATTAAAAATGGGTATAATATGTTTTCTGGTGAAAGAAGTAAGCTGTTTTGAAATGTGTGTTTTATCATTCGTGTAAATCTCCTGCTATCCTCTCGACCAAATCCCACGTAAGTAATGGAGGCTCTTAGAAAACCATTAAATATGTATAATGGCTGCTCAAATGGGGCGGTTGAGAAGCACTTTGAACCAGGTACATTATCTAATCTCATGTTATGATGTTTACATGTGCACAGTGGAGCCAATAAGCTCCTCAATCTGCCACCACGGTTGTAGGAATGGAGAGCTTGCCACTCATTCGTAGAAGCACCTTGACGCTCGCGACCATTCAGACGGTCATAAAAAGCAGAGCCGACAGTTACAACCCTAAACGCTGCCAGGAAATAGAGCATATTAGTCAAATTACACGGCGTTCGCCTCTTAATCGTGATTTTGTCTCGACTTTTATTTTGGTCTGACACGACGTTTGGACAGCCGCATGCGATAGCAACCCAGAGTGAGATGTTCTATACGTATAATGACCAGATACACTTACAGTAAAATCGAAGGTTTGCGGGCTGAATGGAATAAAACGACACGTAAATGTGCTAGGTTTGCTCACGTACTATGCCGTCATGCCATGCACTCAGCAAAACGCAGTAAAGCAAATTACAAGCAGTAAAACACCGCCGCATCAATAAATCTTCACTATCTGCACGTCACTACATAACGAAAGACTAAGATGATACGCAGCTCCCACAGATATTCGAACTGACAACCGGCAAAAACTGAGGGCGTGGGAGAAAAAAATGGCATCTGAAGACGAGAAAGGCTGGGAATGCATCACGTTTCCCTTGGCTCAGTTGCGGTGACCCTGACACCTACAGCAGCTGGAATATTGTCACGTAATGACATTGCTTCAAGGTCACTTCAAGATCACTTGAAAGACACTTCAAGAACTCCCGAAGGACACATAACAACGTGACCAGACAGTTGCAGTCGTCGCCTCGGATTGTGGAAACACGGCTGTTGATGACTGCAATGGGTAAATCCGAATAGATACATACATGGCTGGATGGCTGGATGGCTGAATGGTTGGATGGCTGAATGGCTGGCTGGCTGGCTACCTGGCTGTCTGGCTGGCTGGCTGGCTGGCTGGCTGGATTATTGGATGAATGGATGGATGGATGGAGCTTTGCAGCCATCAGCCTTAGTAGGCCGTGTAAGGTCGTTGAGGACGAAAATCACGAGAATGGTTTAGAATAAGTGCTAATAAAGTCTCGATATCCCCAGTTATTCGCCTCTTACAAATCGCGTAGGGAGACGCGGTGGGTCTGTTTTCACCTCCAACCCAGACGGGGGCCCGAGTGAATAGACAGGGGTAAATAGCGAGAAGGATCGACTGTCTTTTGGGCTAATGTGAAAGTGAGGAGAAAGCAAACTGTTGGAGCGATATTGCTACGACAGCATCTACATATATATGCAATTGCAAAGACGGAGTATGCAAAGACTGAGACATGACACATATTGCATGGCGACTGCTTACTAAGGCAGAGACAGCTGATATGCTATGGGAATGTGAAAGATAGTAAGGGTGTACTTCATTTAAACTGGATAAAGTGTTTTGACAGAAAGAGATCGTTACTCATACATACATATACACACGTGCACAAATACACACATACAGTGTGAATGTGAGTGTGTGTGTGTGTGTGTGTGTGTTTGCGCGCGCGCGCGTGTCTCAGATATATATATATATATATATATATATATATATATATATATATATATATATATATATATATATAGAGAGAGAGAGAGAGAGAGAGAGAGAGAGAGGGACGGAGGGAGGGAGGGAGAGATTGAGGGAGAGATTGAGGGAGAGAGAGAGATGGATAGATGAATGGTGTTTTACGGCCTATCAGCCTTTGTAGGCTCTATAAGGCGTGTCACTCATGGCGTTGTTGGACCTCAGTGCAGCGTTCGATACGCTTGACCACGCCATCCTCCTGAAGCGTTTAGAGCTATATTTTGGATTCCGTGGCACCGTTCTCGACTGGTTTGCGTCCTACACTCATGACCGGTCTCAGTCCGTCATTGTTGACGGCGTCATGTCAGCCCCAACCCCACTTGTTTTTGGCGTCCCACAGGGTTCTATCTTAGGTTCTGTTTTGTTTACATTGTACTGCCAACCCCTTTCAGATGTAATATCAAGACAGGAGTGTGATTTTCATAAGTATGCAGCTGACACTGAATTGTCAAAGAGTGCACAAATTGTTGATTTTTCTTCTATGCAGTCAGATATTGAGACATGTGTTGACGATGTACTTTCATGGATGAACAGCAACAAATTGATGCTCAACACAGATAAAACTGAAGTTTTACCTGTCGGTGCACCATCACGTTTTGGGCTTGTGGGGAGTGAGTCCACAGTCATTGGGGGTAGCTCTATTCCATTCAAGAGCTCAGTTAGGTATCTCGGTGTTCACATTGACCAGACCTTGTCCATGCACGATCAGATTAGCAGTACATGCCGTGCATGTTTTCTTGAACTGCGCCGTATTGCATCAATCCGTCAATACCTTTCGGACACTACCTGTGCTAGGCTAGTAACTGCCAGGATCACGTCACGACTGGATTACTGCAATTCAGTCCTGGCGGGTCTTCCGGCAGAACAACTAAACCGTCTGCAACGAGTTCAAAACAGTGCGGCACGTCTGGTTCTTATGAAGGGCAAGCGCGATCATGTGACACCCCTCCTGAAACATCTACACTGGCTTCCCGTTAATTTCCGCTGCCAGTACAAAATTGCTGTTTTGGCGTACCGTCATTTTGATTCAACCCTTCCGGCATATCTTTCGGCCTCCCTTTGTACCTATCACCCTTCCCGTTCTCTCCGCTCATCAAGTGAAAAGCTTATGAAAATTCCAAAGCGTAGTACCAAGTCTTTCGGAGAGCGTAGTTTCAGTTTCATTGCCCCTAGTGTCTGGAATTCCCTGCCGGCTGGCCTACGTGATGCACCAACTATGTCCATTTTCAAATCTCAGTAAAAACAACAACATATGTTTCGTCTTGCTTTTCTGTAACCTCATAGGTTTTTTTCAAGTCCTGGTATGATAGTCGTACGAGTATTGTGCTATGTAGTATGACTGACGAGTAACTGCGTGTAAATGTGGCTATGCCCGCGCATTGAGTTCTTGCAAGAAATGCGCGTTATAAATGCTATTTTTTAAAATTATTATTATTATTATTATTATTATTATTATTATTATTATTATTATTATTATTATTATTATTATTATTATTATTATTATTATTATTATTATTATTATTATTAAATATTATTATTATTATTATTATTATTATTATTATTATTATTATTATTTATAAGGCCATTAAACACGAAAATCACGTGAACGGTATAGAGTAAACGCAAATCAAGTCACGGTGTCCCTAGTTATTCGCCTCTTACGAATCGCGTAGGGAGACACGGTGGGTCATTTCTTACCCCGAACCCACACGGGGAGGAGGGGGGGAAGGACGGAGGGGGGGAGAGAGAGATTGAGAGGCACAGAGAGAGAGAGAGAGAGAGAGAGAGAGAGAGAGAGAGAGAGAGAGAGAGAGAGAGAGAGAGAGAGAGAGAGAGAGAGAAGTAAGGTGACTTTCGTCCAACTTCAGAATTTTATTAGCAAAGTTTTCGGGGCCAAGTAAACTCCTGCATTAGTGCAGTGAAAGTCTACACGAGATCATGTATATATAAGCCCTGTGATCAAAGTTCACAACACTGGGGTGCGTGGGATATGCGGCACGGGGTACAGGCGGCGAAAACGGCGGCGGGTGAGGACACCACAACGGGAAAGGGGGTGGAGTGACAAAAAGGGGGGCAGTAGTAAGCATGTGGGTCTCGGGAAAAGGAGAGCCCAAACTCAAAATCTGAGGTCGCGAGACCTGCAGGACTGCAGAAAACCCGCTCAGGCGCAGAGAGTGGCACAGGGAGCATGTGCTAGGTGGTGCTAGGCACGGGAAAGGCTGCCAGAGCAGGGCCATAGGGGTTGAGTGCATCTCATGAGAGAGAGAGAGAGAGAGAGAGAGAGAGAGAGAGAGAGAGAGAGAGAGGAAGGATGTCTAATGCAGTTTTCTTTCGTATAGGGCCCGTTGCAAGAGTGTATTTCGTTCCAGTTAGATTTGGGGACCGAAGAGCTGATAGTGTAAGGCACTAACAGTAGTTAAGGCGCACACTCAGCAAGTAAAGAGAATTACATTCGGCTCATTGAATCCATCCACGTGTGCAGGTCAGCGCTCTCCTTGGAAAAGCTTGTCTTTCATCTGGGGCGAAGGAAGCAGGAACGGTCGCAAAGATAACTGTTCAGTGGTTAAATGCGCCTGACAATTCTAGACAAATTGCATCGAGCAACTTCATGCGTTTTTTTGTTCTTCTCGTGGCCTTATCGACGCCTCTCGAAGATTCGACTACCGCGATGCTCTTGTAGACCATTAAGAGGGTTGAATGCATTAGGTTGATCGCACTATGTCAAGGAGAGGCACGATCGGAAAAACGGTGCAGAAAATTCAATACCCATAAATAGGATATGGCGGAGGTAATCCAATCTGCGTTGTGCAGAAGTACTATCATGCACGAACTCGAAGAAGCTTACCTTTCCTTGGAGTCATGGAAAGGGCTACCTCGCGAATGATAGGGATTTCACACCATGCTCATGTAAAGTAAAGAAGAAAAAGAGTGCAAGGAAAAATAAGAATGTAGAGAAAGAAATACTTATGGAAGATCAACAGAAGGGGTGGAGGTGGACGCAGAACAGGGCGAGAGCACTTAAAAAAATCCACTGGCATCTTAAAGAAAGCGAAAATATGTCCTTAGTGAAAAGTGCAACGAGATTGACACCCTGTCGAATCAAAGGGATATAGGGTTAGGGTGATGTCGAAATTGGGACCAAGACTAGGACGGGGAGGGGGGGGGGTGGGCGATTCTCGAGGGAGGGGGTGAGTGGGTGGGTGGACCTGCAACACAATGAAACTGTGCTAAGGAATTTAAGTGGGGGTTGGGGGGGAGATAGGGAAAGAAAAAGACAGCAGTGGGGAACAAAGTGGTAATGACTGCGGGTGGTAAGACTATGGGACGACAGGGTAAAGCCCCGGTCTCAGTGCACTTGCGGATGCAAAGAGGATGTAAAACGTAAAAAAATCTTGCCATCCGTTGGAAACCGTTATGCATCCGTTCTGTACTCATTGCATTCGTGTTTCATACGCTCTATCCATTGAGCATCCGTCCACTGTGATTTCATCCGCGCAAAAAGTTTTGAGCTGCTCAAAACTTTTAGAACGGATGAACGTACGATGTAAATCCGCGACACATACGAGCAGCAAACGTACTATGTTCGTAAACATCCGTTAAACGTCCGCTGTATCCTCTCTGCATCCTCTGGGGATCCTCGCGACTCGCATCCGCTGCAGGTGAAAACGGAAAGAGAAAGGAAAGATAAGGTACATGGAACGTCTATACATTGTTAGTAGCACGGAAATAGAAAGGATGTAAGCGTATGCATCTCGTATATAAAGTATTCTAAACAGACACAACGTTTGTATCTGGGATGTATCTCGTATATTTAGGATGTCCAGAGTATTTAGAAGGAAAAATTGCGGACTCCCGATATTTTGTATAAAATGGAGGAGAAAATCATCTGGATCTCAGTATGGATCGGGCAGCTGTGGTGTACAGACCTCATCACCCTCGGTCTTGGTCTTCAGCATCATAATTTGTTCTCCACCATGGATGATCAAAGAGTCCATCTGATAGCTGCGCTCATTCAACAGCAGAACCACAACCTGTTCAGACTTGTGGAAAGGGCCCTCTTTGCCCATCAATAAAAAATAATAAAATATAAAGAGCAAACTGTGGCCAACTGATCCCATGCCAGACTGTGTTGGTGGACCATCGCATGCTGCTATGGTTACCAACACTTTATTAAGTAAACAAAACATTTCTAAAAGTGAACAGTGCTGTTTATTATGCCTTAACCTTCGTATTCTTTCAAAGTGTGTACCAACACTTTATTAAGTAAACAAAACATTTCTAAAAGTGAACAATGCTGTTTATTATGCCTTAACCTTCGTATTCTTTCAAAGTGTGTACCAACACTTTATTAAGTAAACAAAACATTTCTAAAAGTGAACAATGCTGTTTATTATGCCTTAACCTTCGTATTCTTTCAAAGTGTGTACCAACACTTTATTAAGTAAACAAAACATTTCTAAAAGTAAACAATGCCGGTTATTGTATTCTTTCAAACTGTGTACTAACACTAAACAAAACATGTTTAAATGTAAACAATGCTGTTTATTATAGCGTAGGGCCCTACAAGATGAAACATATATATATATATATATATATATATATATATATATATATACACATAAACAGCTACAATCAGTATACAAACCATTAGAGGTAGCATCATGCTCCCAAGTGTTCACAACATGTGTTCACAATCACAACTCAACATCAGTCTCTGCAAGTGTTTACATCGCAGTCTGTTGAAGGAAGGCAGCGACCACATCCGGAGCTGTGTCATCTTGGGCTTTTACTGTGGCTGTGGCTTGAGTACTGGTGTGACGCGGCAGTGGGGTGCTTGTCCTCAAGGGTACAGCAGGTTGTGGTGTGGTCAGGACGCCAAAGTTGGTCTCCGAGAGTTGACTCAGTCCCGTGATGTTGAGCGACCCCTCTGGGCTGTAGGAAGGGTTGGGATGAGTGTGTTTGGGCTGTGTGGTCTGCAACTGGGCGAGGAGTGGCGTCTGTGGCGTCCGAAGAACATGGGCCTGGACTGGGTAGTTCTGGTTCTGCTGTGGGAAGTGCTGGTAGTCGTAGCCTTGGTAGGTGAGAGGCTGTTGAAAGCCGTGGAAGGGCTGTGACGTCACCTGGGGTGCAGACCAGGACTGGAGAGGACGAGCTTCAGTAGAGCCTTGAGGGTTATGGAGAAGTGCTGTGATGCTCTTCTTCATCATCTGGTATTCGGCCTCTGGCAGGTCCCTCAGGGACTGGCTTACGTAGGTGATAAAGGGCTTCCGGGTCGAGGATGCCCTGTCTAAGTCGACCAGTTGAGAGAGAAGTTCTGTGCTGGTCTTCATTGTGTCCCTGATCTCCAGCAGCACACTGTCGTCCTGGCCCTCCAGTCTGCCTCTCTGCCTGCGTCCTCTGGAGCTGGTGCTGGAGCCGGAGGTGTGGGTTGCTTGGCCTATGATGGTTGCCGCTTGTTCCTCCATTTGTGAGAGCAGGGCGTCAGCCTCTACAGCATCCTCAACTGTCGAAGGGGTGTCTGCTGGGGGGGCCCTCTGAAGACACCAGTCCGGACAGGGCAGGTGGCGCCTGGCTTGAAGATGCCTGGCTGTCTGTGGGCTGGCTGAGGGAGAGGGGTATCAGCGGGGCTGCTCCTCGGTGGCGGATCTCACCCTCCAGGAAACTGCATTTGGCCATGACGTACTTCTCCCGGTCAGTGAGCTTGCCGGCGGCCTGCCCAGATTTCTTGAGGTGTAGCTTCCCATACCAGGAGTGCATGTGCTTCCACCATCCTTGAAGTACTTCTGCAGTGTACCCCAGGTTCTCTTCCTTGTCTCTCCAAGCTGCCTGTTTCTTCTTGGTGTCCCGATACAGTCTGTGGCCCTTTCTCCAAAGGTACTCGTTCTCCCTCAGCCATTCCAGCACATCGTCCTCATGCTCTTCGGAAACAGTGTACCGTTTCCTCTCTCCCTTCTTCTTCCCTTGCCTCTTCATCCCTCTCACTGGAGCTTGTTCAGTATCTTCAGGGGCTTCAGCGGGGCCTTCATGTGCTTGAACATCAGGGCCTTCAGTACCTTGTTCAGAGCCTTCTCGGTCTTGAGCATCAGGGCCTTCAGGTTCTTGAACAAAAGGACCTTCAGCAGCAGGACTTTGAGGGACTTGAATGCTTTGGGGCTGGTCCACCACAGCAGCAGCAGCTTCACCATCAGAGTAGGTGTCAGGGGGTGGGG
>JAWQFJ010033836.1:47500-52500 GCA_034096865.1 Theodoxus fluviatilis
ATGAGTTCCTTGACTCAATCTGGCATAGTTTCCTGTTGTAACACGTTTTTATTCACGGTAGCTGGATGGGTTTCACATTACAGTTAGTGAGTTACAAAATGGCATCGCCTAAAAAGAATCAATTTTTTGCACGAGCGATATTCCTCGCAACGACATAATTCGCTCCCGTTCAGTGAATGCTTTTGCTTACAGGGACTTGAAGACAATAACATCCAACAATGATCTTTTGAAAAGGCTGGGTGCAACCAGTCGATGTGCAATATAGAACCACACCAAAATCGAATGATCTGCATGGTTTCAATCAAAATGTACATTACAAACATAGCATTTGAAGATTAATCGATTTTCATTTCACTTTGTAATAACTTCATTGTAGAATATGACTATGTTTTGTTTCTGGGGGAAATAGGTATTCACAGTAAAAGTTGCTGAGGAAGACACCGACTGTCAGCTGGCTTAATGAAGAATGTAAACTTAAATGCAGTTTTCTCAGTATCCAGGTTTTCATCGATGTTTAGTAGAATTCAGACATCATATCTATGTGTGCACTGAAGTTTGACCTCCTTGAAACTTGGCATATTTGGTTTATAGAATTCAGACATCACATCTCTGTGTGCACTGAAGTTTGACCTCCTTGAAACTTGGCATATTTGGTTTATAGAATTCAGACATCATATCTCTGTGTGCACTGAAGTTTGACCTCCTTGAAACTTGGCATATTTGGTTTATATAATTCAGACATCACATCTCTGTGTGCACTGAAGTTTGACCTCCTTGAAACTTGGCATATTTGGTTTATATAGGTTGCTTCATGGTCATGACCCATTATTAAAAATGTATCTTACTGTATGTCGGAGTTACAGGACCTTGAATATGTAATCAGCGATCAATTCATGTAACTTCAGATGTGAAAGTGCGTTAAAATGAAATGCTCAGATTAGTTATCCTTTTTTGGATCAGAAGATGCTACTCTATGCACTGTACTTCTGCGCAGAATAGCAAGGTTCTGTCATAAGCTTCTTTTCTGGTATTATGTTTCAAAAATCGGCAAAAATGTGTCGTATTGGCAGCCATATTGAAAAGCTAATTAGTATAATTTATGCAAACATATCACATGTAGACAACACTTCAAAAGTGCAAACTGTTGGGTGAGAAATTTGGACCCAACAAATTCAACTGAGAAAAAAGACAGTTACTGGGTATTACTACCTTAACAAAGTTGTTAAAACGGTTCTTCCTACAGCAAAAAGAACCTCTCAAAGCTGAAAACATAACTGAGGAAGCGAGGAACAATAGCTGCTAGCAGAAAAGTTAACTTGTGGAAAGGTGAATAAACATTACTGACTTTATGCAACTTCTTTCACTCCCAGAAATTTAGTAGACAGCGCCAGTCTGGCGAAAAATGCTTGCTGTGACAATGTCTCGGTCAGAAAAAAAGATGATGTCACACTTCTGTTTTTACCGCTTCCTTGCAATATTTTAGCCGAGCAGTCCTCTGGAAAGCATGCATATATGTGAAGAAGATATATTTTATATTTTCCTCTGAAATGAATGTTCCGCTCAAAACCCTGGCACACGTGCTCGAGTGCAGCAGACAACGCTTGCGTCTCATCAGTTTACCAGCGGGGAATACACGTAGGGCCTACATGTCCGCCTCAGTTATGATACAAGAGGACACAACAACAAGTGTTTGGCATTCATTTTGTCACCACTGACTAAGCTTCATACTTGCTTCAAACAATGTCGATATTGACAGGACCGTTACACGCAATATATGTAGCGACAGCCAGTGACTCTGCCAGCATCCCCCATTGTGGCTTTTGTCTTGAATTGCAACGCGACACACACACACACACACACACACACACAACACACACACGCACGCACGCACGCACGCACACACACACACACACACACACACACACACACACACACACACACACACTTTGGTCCTTTGTTCAGCGGTTACAACGCTCACCAGCAGTCAAGTCGCTTGGGGCTTGCTGGTTCCACATTAAAAGCTGCATCCCCGGGCCAGGTGCTTAACTCGCAAATCTTCTCCCCACCCAGGAGTAAAACCGAGCTCCTGTGAGGGCAGTGAGGGCACATTGTAGTTTGCTACTTGCTTTTGCCGTGAGCCAGCACCGAGTTGAAATACTTTTCAGAGAGAGAAAATGGCGCTGGTATCCATGTGCGTCCTGTCACTGTTAGTCCTCTGGTGCTAGTAAAAGACTGACCAAGCGGCTGAATGATCAGGGGAGAAAGCGTAGAACGATTTGAGCCGTAGATATATGTAATGAGTTGCTGCATAAGACTACATCTTTACCTACTAACATCGTCTTTTAAGAACTGGTATGATCCATGTGTAGAAACCTGTGAATCCCACCATCTCACACACCTCTGCAGTTCTTCATTCACGGCTGTGGAGGCATTTCGATTAACTGGGCATGCGCAGTGACATCCACATCGACAGGAAGTGGGTGAGAGTTGTGGTTGACTGCTTTGCAAAGATGGAAGGCAAAGATTGCTGCAGCATTGGGGGGATGAAGGAGTTTGCAGAGCTTTAATTCCGGCATTGCATGCTCATTGTCTCAGTCTCGAGCAAACTCTTCGGTGTATGCACCAGCAAAATGTGCGTTCCCATCCTTGCTCGATATGCTGCAATATCAACTCCATTTTACTGACAAAATACAACTGTAAAAGTTGCTTCCCGCCCCTCCCCCCCCCTCCCCCAACAGAAGTATCCACACAGACTTACTCAAAAATAACTAGAGAGACTGATGATCTCAGTGGTGATTGTTACTGTTAGGAAATAGAATGTATCGGTCACAGTAGCGAGAAACACAAAGCCTCTTTAAATACCTAGGTGCAAAGTCACAAAACTTGAAACACTTACACAATTGTCTTTAGTTCAAGTAGACAAATCACGTTGTGGATGTATTTAATTCAAGCGTTTGACGCTTAATTTCCGCTGAAAATCGGCGACTTTTGGAGAGCAAAATATAAAGCTGCCTTCTATGATCGTGCGAAAATCTCCCTCCTCCTCCCTCCCACCTCCTCCCCTCCCCCAATCGGGGGAGAGTACAGTGCCGGGTTCGGTTGTATCGGCTCAAGAAAGAACAATTATCGGTTGCTTGTCATTTATTCTCTTTCAGCCAATCAGGGGATGCAGGAGAAACCAATACACATCGAGATGATGGGCAGATGCGAACATTTCCAGATATCGCCAATCGATGAAGAGGCATAGCAGGGGAGAGAATTACATTTTCAGTTGAGGTAATCTCTGTCGTAAATGCCCATAGACAGAACTTTTGGCAATATACTTTTTTCCGGTTTGTTTGGTTATAAAAATAAGCCCTGGGAAATCTTATTTTCAGACGAATATCTATGCGAAAAGTGACTTTCCAATGCTCACAAGAACTAGAAGAACATAAAAAATTTCGATGTTGTGATAGCATGCAGGTAATTTCTCATGCGAGTTTCCTCAATGATTTGCTTTCTCCTTTGAAGAAAAGCACTGAGCAGCGTTACGTTTCTTCCCCCCAAGATAGAGACGCGATTTCATGATGATGTATTTAGGTGTTTAGCTTGGAACCGGGGGAAAACTCTCATTGAATATGAAGGCGTAATATTTCATCCATTTTGTTCGCTGGGAGCCTGCTTCCTACAAGTTGGCTTCGATGGTGAGATATTACGCAGTTTTCACAGCATGCATAAAGTTCTGATGATAAATGGCAGAAAACGTAAATCCGATTTTCAACTGCATTATGAAAACCATGACCTTTCAGCGTAATTGATGCAATTTCCCCGCTTCTGTTATTTCACCCCAGCCAGTTGTGACGATGCAATATATTCTACCATGCAGCTCTCCATGATACATGAGACAAACAAGCCAATAACTCCGTGTATATCGACCAGTTTTACTTGAGAAGATTCTTTCGCACAAACCCCATTATAAAATGATGTATTTTTATCCTCACGAGAAATCACGCACACGAGTTCACAGAAAATCGGATGCGAATCAACATAACACCAAATTGTCTCCGTGTATTAGTTTTTGATTAAAAAAAATTCTTAATCGAGGATGATTAAATATTATATGCCATTCATCCATGCTCTTTAAATAATGAACTGGCTTTTTTAGAACTTGAAATATGATATGCTTTTACAACCACGTGTCTTAGTGATAATATCGCCAAGTTCTGATTGAAACAAAATTACAAAAGATCGTAACACCTGACTCACGAACACACATAATTTTGATCACCGGCGAATTAGTGTGTTCAGAGTTAATCATGCACACACCGCAAAGCAAATGCATCAAACACATTCGACAGAGAGGTAAACGCTATCGCTCTTCAATGTAGAACTTCACAATGATGAATGAATGAATGAATGAATGAATGAATAAATGAATGAACGAACACATGAAGGAACGAACAAAATAATAAATGAATGGATGGATGAATGGATGGATGAATGAATCAATAAATGATGAACGACCGACGGACCGACCGAATGAATGAATGTATGAATGAATGAAGGCAGTTTTACGGCATATTACTTTATTAGCCTCTGTAGGATGTGTGAGGCCACCGACTGCAACATCACAAAAGCTTGCTTAAGTAAGAGCAAGTCACATATCGATTTATTTGTCTCGTACAAATCGCCTAGCGAGACGCAGTGAGTCGATTCTTACCCCAAAACTCTTTGCACGCCGCTCTGCTCGTGCCCGCTCTCCAGCACTCACGTGCGTGCACACACGACACGCAAGTAACGTCTTTGCACAAGCTTAGCCGACCCGTACAGTTCGTGACACCCAAGCAACGGGCAACAAGCGCGCGCCTGCACACATAAAACCTTGCTGAGCGCATCTCACCACTTTAAAGCCAGGAGACACCGGTAAATCGATATATATCGGGTAGGCGATCAGATTTCCCTGCCAAGAATAGTGCTTATCCTTCTTGGTTATAGTTTCTACCAGGCACTGAATGGGTCTT
>JAWQFJ010033836.1:55000-65000 GCA_034096865.1 Theodoxus fluviatilis
TTTTTTGCCAGGAGACTAGGGTTAGATGATGGACTATCTTTGTTGGTAGATGCAAGACTGAACGCTTCATAGGGGTTTTCGCCAGGAGACTAGGGTTAGATAATGGACTATCTTTGTTGGTAGATGCAAGATTAAATGCTTCATAGGGAGTATTTTGCCAGGAGACTAGGGCTAGATGATGGACTATCTTTGTTGGTAGATGCAAGACTAAACGCTTCATAGGGGTTTTCGCCAGGAGACTAGGGCTAGATGAATGACTACCTTTGTTGGTAGATGAGTGCAGAAGTGTCTTCTGCGGAAAGATATGGGGGCTTGCGACCAGGCTTTTCTCAAAACGCGAGCTCAGCTGTGAGTCTTTCTGGATGGGTAAAAACAAAATCACCGACGACTGGTCTCAATGATGTACCCTGGCAGAGCTGTTGGAGTGGGCCATGAAAGCCAACCGCGAGAAACTGTGGGTGATGAGGGGGGCACTAGGAGCTAATGACGTATGTTGTATGTCATGCATGCCTAAATGGTAAATATTCAAGACAGTCTTTCGTGATGTCAAAAGTACATTGCTATGTTGCACTTTAACATGTCAGCAACTCAGCTGTCTGCAAATAACGCGCATGGACGATAATTGGTATTTTTAAAGTTCACATCGTTAGAGTGCAATTCGCATCTGGTAAATGCTTTCAGGACACTGATTTTGTTTCGGCAGTCCCAGAAAAGACTGCACATCTTGGATGAGGTCAGTACTGGTTGCACCTTTGCAAAACCGTACTTCAAGAAGATTTGGGGCAACAAGAGAGACATCTGCTGCTGTATCTTTACAAAGGAACAGCCGAAAGATATTAGAGAAAATCGAACGAACTTCATCAGCAGATAGCATTAGTACAGGGTGACCCAAAATGAATGCAACCCATAAAAGTATGCACAACTGCTACAAATGTGAATGGATTGAGTTGAGTTTTTACACACATCAACGTAAGATAATAACAATTAAGTTTTGAAAGTTTGAGTCATTTCGGTTGGGTGGTCCACATGTTAGCGACGTTCAAAGATATGCTCCAAATGTCCACCACGTTGACGGAGACACTCCTGAATGCGGCGTGCAAAATTGTTCAACCACACGAACACACTCTTCCCCTGGAATCTCCCTGATCTTTGTTGTTATTGCAGCTTTCAAGTCCGGGATTGTCTGGGGGTTGTTCTCATAGACGTGGTCTTTCAAATAACCCCACAGATAGAAATCTTGGGGGTTAAGGTCAGGTGAGTGCGGGGCCCACTCAGGGTCACATCTTCTGCTGATCAGTCGCTCTTGAAAGCGTTGTCGCAGCCAGGTCAGCGTTTGGTTTGATGTGTGTGGGGTGGCGCCGTCCTGCTGGAACCACTGCTCTGCACGAATGAGTCGAGCACGTCTCCAGACAATCCCGGACTTGAAAGCTGCATAACAACAAAGATCAGGGAGATTCCAGGGGCAGAGTGTGTTCGTGTGGTGAACAATTTTGCACGCCGCATTCAGGAGTGTCTCCGTCAACGTGGTGGACATTTGGAGCATATCTTTGAACGTCGCTAACATGTGGACCACCCAGCCGAAATGACTCAAACTTTCAAAACTTAATTGTTATTATCTTACATTGATGTGTGTAAAAACTCAACTCAATCCATTCACATTTGTAGCAGTTGTGCATACTTTTATGGGTTGCATTCATTTTGGGTCACCCTTGTGTTCCATTAGAGCAGTGCCGTGCCAATCATGTTCCTAGAACACACAAAAAGCAATCATCCCGAAAGGATCTGGACATTAAAGGGATGTTCGTTTGCTTTTTTGGGTTGAAGAGCTTCTTTCTACGAAATGAGATGTTTTAATTGCAGAATCATTTAGCTTTTTAATGCATGGCCTCATTCATTTTGACAAGCCATTGCCATCAGTTGTACTGCTTGAACCGCTTTTAAGGAGATTATTTGAAAACAATTACTTTCAACAATGTCCCTTTTAGTCTGCAAAGCTGGTGCCCACGGACACGATTGTATCAAGTGGCGCTTGCTTGGCAACGGGGATAAGCTATTCTAGGCCAAGATGAAAGAAATCGTACAAAGTGACAAGGGGTGCATTTGTAATGTTACTTATCACTCGTTTATGGGTGTCTAAGCAGCACATTTTTAACCCATGGTCAATGGACTGTTTACATTATCACCGCAACACTACCTCAACTGCCTGGAGAGCATACAACTAGGCTCCGGGTGAGCACGATCAAGTTATTTTGCCAGAAGTTTCCATATCAGCTCTCACAGGTGACTATTGTACTTCTGGGCGAGGAGAAGCAATGTGAGCGAGGCATCCTGCTCAGGGATTCAACTATGGAATTCGCTGCACACATGTAAAAACATGTGATCAGTACTAATTCATGAAGTGCAGTAGAATGTTATAACGTATTGTGGTAGAAGGCATTGTCAAGTGATTGCGTTTGCAACAGTGGTAATAACCGTCTGCATTCGTGTCTGTTTTAGACTGTCATACCATCCGCTGCAAATACGTTGAGAATGTAATGACTAGCTGACAAAATCTGACTGTCTTTTTCACACAAAGCATTTGTATTTACATTTGCTGTTCTGGAACTAAGTAATTTATATTGCCTATGTTACCCCCCAAACTTTTTCCCCAACAACAGCATTTCTATGGGTAATATCCAGTTTTAATAACAAATAATTCAGAGTTTTAACGTATTCAAAAGAACATAGCATTTACAAAAGTTTTGTATGAGGCCGATATCAGAGAAGTACCACAGCATGGCCTGAAATTAGACGACAAAGAAGAAAAGCCAGGATGGAGAAGGAAAATTGGATGGTTGATGGAGTTTTACGGCCTGTCAGCCTTTGTAGGCTATGAAACACTATTGAGCACGGACATCACTATAACAGTTTAGAGTTAGTGCAAACATCCAGTCACCATGTCCTTAGATATTCGTGGAGAAGGAAAGACTACGATGTCCATTCCTGGTCAGACAAGTCTCTGCTCAGCCCAGGACCGAGACAGGCCCGCTCAACCAGCATCGTCCGCCTTGTAAAATACTAACCCAGTGAAACCACTGGTAAAAGAATCGCAATACTTTAGAGTCGCAAGGTCATGGAAATGGTGGGGGGGGGCTCTGATTTTATTTTTTATTTCGTAATAGACAGGAAGTAGGTGCGCATGTGTACCAAAAACTTTCTATGCACTGTGTTGCATACCTAGCTGCAGTTTCACACAAGCTGCCCAAGAAACCCTATCTCTGAGCGTGGTCTGGTACTTAGGAGGTAAGGTCAAATCTTAGCAACTGCGGCGCTTGGATCTAGAGCTGAAGAATACGAGATGTTCCTAGTTTATTGACCTCGTATCGATCAGACTGAGAATAGCTATTCGTTCTTTACCTGGTAATTTCGGGAAGATCCACCCAAAAAGAAGCGGACACAGGACTCTGAGGAGCGGCTGAGCTTGTTTAGTTCCTGACTCTAACGAGATTTCCGCCGCTTTTTCCCTTATTATTTCCTCTCACGCCCGCGGAAAATTAGCCATATCCTTCCTGCGTCCCCCTCGTCTCTGTGCCCCAAACACTCGTGGAGATGTCCACTTTTTGTCGAGTCTAACTGAATTTCGAGGAGGGCTTCTGCAAAAGTTGTGGAAAACTGCGTCTGCGATGCGCAGTGGAGCTGTGCAAAATGGCTCGGCAGAGCATGCTGACCTCTGTATGCACGCGTTGATCTTGACTTCAGTGCACCTGAAACGTGTTTGACGCGATTGTCGAATAAAGGAACGTCCTCACAAGAGCCATTATCAGATAAAAAGAGAAAAAGTTTTGTCTGGTGGAAATGGACGAGAGAGAGAGGGTGTTGCCACTCAGCATTAGACTTCACACCTAAACAGAAAAGGAAGTTGTCGCCAAGCTCGGAAGAGAATCGACTCAGAATGATTCTTCTCAGAGCTTGCCAAGGGCATGTTCCCCAAATAATCATGCCCAGCTGACACTGAGCGGAGTAATCACGGACCAGTCCCTGCCTACAGTGCTGCGCCTCGAGCATGATGCTGAGAGCGTGGACAAGATGAGGCACACAGGTGCACTCAGACGAGCCTGGAAGGGACCCAGACGCCCTCGTGGGGCGAGCAGGTCACAGGGCATTGGCAGAAAGACCGCCGTTTCCATCCTCAGACATTCGAGATGCCGTGCAAGGAGGCACTGCATACATTCAGGGTAAATATGTTTGACCATGCATCAGCTCTGTCATCAAGATTGATCATGGCTCATCAAGTTCGGGTAAGAGCCTGTTGCGAGTAGATTGAAATGTAATCGCATCCGTGACGGTGCAATGCCATTTTTGTGAATTTCTTTACTGATGCCTCCATTGCTTCAACTAGAACCTGATACTGGAATTTGGCAAAATGTGTCCCACATCGTTTTCAATAAGATTTTGGCACGCATATTAACTCCCTTGCCGTAGGCGATGGCTGGTACCCCCTGCGGCCAGCTGGAAACACTCCTGCTGATTGGTTGCCATATTCCTGTTGCCTTTAAGAATCATGCCTCATTATACCCACGTCTGCATTGCTCTTCTCTCTGCCATAGGCTGATATATGCAAGGCTGGTCAGAATCCGTTCGGCAACACCGTATATGTGCTAATGAGCACGACCAGGGCATGGAGAAAACGTTCTTGGAACATAACTGGAGTAGACTGGATGGTCAGCTACTCTGTCTCCGACGAAGCTGTCTACAGGAGGAACCCACTTTAGTACAAAGATGAGAGCTGGAATGTTGTTGAAGATGGCAATCAAAATTGTTGTACGTTTAATCTAAAATATCAATAGTCACAAAGTAATCTCAGAGAGGTGATATTTCGCACCCTACATATGAAGGACATTGCTGTATTGTGAGGCCTTGTTCTTCGCTTACAATTTTTTAACGACCTTACAACCATTCTTAAACATACAGTATTGGTTGTTGCTTTCTTGCATTGTAACCATACATCAACATAGAATATGGATACAAGCTTGCACAGCGTTTTCGCATTCACCACATTGTTGTTTAGAGTGAAGACATCTCGCCATATTTGACGAACCCACTGTTCAGTTTTCATAACGCAAACCAAACCAAAACAACAGAGAAACAAACCAACGTGCAAAATAAAAGCAGCACCCAAAACCCATCGCGTAACAAGTCAGCACTTTGCATTAAGGTACGAGATGGTATCATAGACAGACAGGAAATGCGCAGACTATTTAAATTGTGTATCGGCATGATTACGGCATCGTCACCAATTTCAGATGTCAAGATTTCCACGCTAAAAATTTTGTCGCCGCCGCTGTCTAACTTTCTAGGGAGATGGACAAAATGACAGAAGGATTTATAGATAGATATTGTTTCATCACTAAAGTTTCAAAGTTCTCTGTTAATTTTCAGGTATATCCTCTCGGCTGGCTCTGATTTCATCCACACGCTAAACATTCTGTGGAAAAAAATCAAAGCCAGGTTTCAGTTACACAAGCTTGGGTCAAAGGATTGTATGGCCAACAAGCCGTAGTTCCCTTTATTGATGTCTTCGACCTTTCAGACGTTCAACTATCAATGCCTAACCCATTGCATACGCAGTTAAACCACGTGGTTGCGATGACGTTTTAATCGGCTTCCCAATTTTCTTATTGTATTTTGTAAATATCTTGCACTTCAGCTAAAGAGTACTAATGTTTTATCTTTCAATAGTACATAGCACTAAACAACCAATCCAAAATTGGAGTTTATGAGGGTTTATAACATTACTTGCAACAACACTGCGTACAGAGGTATTTTTGGCAATGTTATTTGTGCGTATGCAATCATTGCAATGAAATTACGAATACATGCGAAGTAGAGTTTGACAACATTGACAGAAATGCTCATCACGTCAGTAATTGTAATGCCTCCTCCATTACCTGCTAAAACCTTGTTTCCACTGTTCAACAACCCAGGAAGCATACGGACCTCCTCACGCATGGCACGCTTTATTGAAAGGACGCGACATTTCCTTGTGCCTGGTAAAACGCTAAATGAGATCTGGGGTGAGGTATCAATAATTACAGATGATGGCATCGGTTGGAAAATAAATCGGGTGAACCGCGTGGTAGTCGACAAAGATTTCCTCTGGGCCACGTGTGCTGCACTAAAAAGGGTGTGTTGATAGATGTCTTTCCAACTTTTCCCGTAACATCGTGCTCACGGTGGTATTGTCATATTTCTTTCGATTTACCAGTCCTCAACAAATCCGTTCCCCACAGACAACACGAGAAAAAACGCCCTATGGTGTAACATCGCATCTTAGATTCATTATTAACTCCCCTCTCCGACCAAACATTCAACACGGGGTTGGTATTGTATTCTAACTCGGATCGAATCAGCTGTGCTCCTCGTGACAACAATTTTTTCGCAATAAACTGCACATATAAGAAAGATACAGTGATGAAAAACTGTACAATAAATTCCTATTTTGGTGTTAGGACATCCTACAACTGACAGATGAGTAGCAGAAGCCACATAAAATTCGAATTGAGGATGGCGAGGCCGTCATCAGGGCTCTGTTGGACACTTCCTTTACCACTAAATCACAGGAACTCATCTGAGTGGCTATTCAAGGGAGTGGCAAATGAGTGTCTCACAGACATGAACAATGGTACGTATTTCTATTGGGTGGACACTCGACAGAACTTTGCTTCTGGGACTTGCGAGCGCAACATTTCCTATGAAACCAGAATAGTTGCCAGAACATTGCAACGTTTGAGCACGCCCGAAACATGTTTGGTGCTGGAAAGCGCAACATTTCCTATGAAAGCAGCATAGTTGCCAGAAATGTGTCCACGTTTGAAGAAATCTTATGCATTGTACCTCTCTCGTTCTCACCCCCCCCTCCCCTCCCTTCCCCCTCCCTTCCCCATTTCTCCCCTACCCCCCCTCTCTCTCTCCCTGCTTGCGTTGCATGACTTTTTTCTGGTAACGTTTTATTATCCAGTTCCATCCCTCTCCACGTGTTTCAAATTGCCTTGCTAGTGCTCGGGCGTCTGTGTGCCAGCTCATGAGTTTTCAGACTGGCGTCCAGACGTAAGACTCTCAAGGCGCAAAAGCATGTCTTCTGCAACGTGAGCGGACTGCTGGAGAAAGCTGGATTTGAGTAGTGGCTTATTCAGACCCTGCCAGGAAGGACGTGCTCGCAGCTCTTGTCCTGTGGGAGGCTGCGACTGGCATCCCGTCCAGATTGAATTTATCGAGTTACATCCCGATCTGTAAAGGGGAAGGCCCCATCGAGGGAGTGTGCATTGTTTCTCGGTGTTGGCAGTCTGGCCAATTCCCAATCTCTGGACGTTTTTGTCAATCAAACTCGGGGAATTATTCTAGTCCTAAATTTGATCAACTGCAGGTGTTTAATCCTCAGGGTGTGGATTTTCAAGGAGGACTCGTAGGTTGAACAGAACCACGAGAATCACAATGATGGAGTGAAAGCCCGTGGTATTGACACTCATCAAACTCGGGTCTAATCTTTCTGTTTCAATGAGATTTTTGAATGAATGCTATAGCGGCGAAACATGACCATCTGGAGTGATTGCCTTTGTTGCCCATAAAAGAACCCGCAAATTTGTCTGAAGCTGAAAACAACTTTGTCCCACTCAGTGTATTTGCACAGGTAATCTCATCGGTATTGCTCACTAGTATGTTTTCGCGTTCAGCGACCAGTGTATCACCCACTACCATTTTTGGTGGCTCAACTACACTGGTCCGCAAAAGTTAAGAGAAAAAAGGCCTTTAAACCAGCGTTTTTGCCTGCAAAACGTGTTAACGCCTCCTGTCTTTCAAAGCCAGTAGAAGATTCACCCTTCTTGTTTTCTCTTTAAAACGCATGTTGTCTTAAAGATAAATGGTTGGGCTATCGTTTGACGTTTAGTTTTACAAAATACTGTTGCATCTGATTATTTTATGAATTTAAGAAACGGAAAAAGTTGTTCTGCAAGTTCATTTTCGGGTGGTACTCACTTTGACGCACAGCTGCGCAACGCTGAGTTAAGATAATCGTGATCTGTAAACGGGATCATAAAGAAGAATGAATGTCCTTTCCGAGCACATGTATATGGTTACTCAGTATTAACTTTTTCAGCTTTTATAGCAGATTTTTGTACCGGCCCTTAACTTTTGCGGACCAGTATAGGTGTCAGCTGGTGATGGATGTATTAAAGTTAATTTAAAAGCAAGCTGCGCAAATTGCCGGTGATAGTTATAGAACAAGTTCTAAATATCTCAATACAACATTTATCCAAAACTTTTGATTTTTGTCCCAAAGTCAACAGGTGCACTTTAAACTAGTTTGCATCAAGTAGTATACACCACAAAAAAGTTTTTTAACATGCAAATCACGTCCTCATGAGAAAACACACACTCCAAAACTGGGATTGAGCTTTTTCATCGACAAATATTACGCCTGACCTAAAGTTATCCTGCGCCAGGGAACTGTTGGTCACTTCAAACATGTTATCCTTGTTGACGATAAAAGAGTCACAAGAGGTTGTCATTGTTCTACACGTCAGCCCTTCACTTACCCCTGCAAACCGAGACATAACGCAAGACGTTAATTACAATGCAGCGCAAACTGCAAGCGGACGATAAGTAAAAGTTTAACACTGCCAACACAGTAAGGCATCACCACCAACCCCAGGGACAGGGTCATTTCCAGTGCCCACGCGGGCCCCGGGTGTGCACAGCCAGGACTGGACCTGGCAGCTGTACCGAGGCCATTGAACAAAGATTGCAAAACGCATGTCATCATCGACACAATGGTCAACTGAAGAGGAAGAAAGAAAGTGTGTGTTGTAAGGAAGAATGATGTCATTATCATTGTTATATTTTTTCTTTCTTTTTGTAATACTTGTCGCATTAATACATGCATGATACAACCTTCCTTTTCATAAATATTTCACTAGTGAACTTCCGACTGAATACATAACATTTCCTTATATAGCTACACAGTAAATTTCCACCTACACGCACACGTTTATCCGGGCGATATCTTGTTTGCATCATGATGCAGAGGGAATAAAATCCACCAGTCTCAGTACTATCCATCCTGTATCAAATAAACCTCCTCTCCTAACATGACTGTAGAATGAAGTTTATCATGTTTCCCCGACCTATATCTCCCCCCACGCAAGGATATGCTTAATTCTTGGCTCTGCTGATGAGACTGACATCGGTGACGTGTCATGTACCTGATGAATCTGAAGATCTTCTGCTATCAGTCTGTACAACAAGCCCCAGTTATGCGTGTTTTGGACACACTCTTGCCTGCCTTTTTGTTTGATCTTCTCACTCATTTGCTCAACTAAAGAAAGGACAATGCCACGTCGATGATATTAGATAGGATTTTCCTACGAAAAACTAGCTAGTTTTAACAAATTGGTTAATTAAGTTATTTCAGGCTGGTATTTGATGTTCGTGAGCAGACGTGCAACGGAATATGCTTTATGGCAGCATTGTTGAGATTCACACTTAGCCATTATGGAAGTGGATGCGATTACTTTAACACTCATTTGCATGAATGGTGCAGATGTTTGAATTGATTACCCGTAGGTCGCTGGATTGAGCGATTGCTTTGCTGCCAGTGTTGGTTGTCTCTTGGCCTCAAGAACGACGGCCCAGTGTTTATACGAAACGCAGCGTCCAGGGCAGACAGGGATGCTATGTTGGCACTGTGACTGAAGCAGCCGTGAAAGCTTCTTTGGCTGCTTATGTTGTTGCCAACGCTCATCTTCCAGCAAGGGGGATGGTTCGCGAGCGACAGCTCGTCATCAGGGTCGATACTGCACTACCTGCTGAAGCCCGGATGGATCGATGTCTGCAAATGGTTACCTCCTGATAAGTTAAAGACAAATGCACACAAAGACATGCAGGTCTCGAGGCAGTTTGGTGCCGAAACCATTTTCATGTATGAATGTATGAATGTCTGTATTTTCATTTTTTTACTGCGCCA
>JAWQFJ010033836.1:70000-92500 GCA_034096865.1 Theodoxus fluviatilis
TCTTCTATTCCCTGACAACCAAGAAAACTTTAACGGGTTTTAGTTCAGTTGACACCGAAGACTCGATCTAAAAGAACTCAGCAATTTTAATTCACGGCAATGCAACAAGTGTGCTAGGTGTGTCACCCCAACTGCGAGAAGAACAGACAAAAATTATATCTGTTGATATCTCCTAAGAGGCAGTGAAAACAATTGTTAATCGAAAAGATTGAAATGTATCGCATGTGACAACGTGGAATTTGACAATGCAAGGGGACATGACTTTACCAGAGAGACAATCTAACGAGGTTCAAGGACATTTGGAGGCGTAACTGCCGACAAAACATAGTAGCGTGTTTATATATCATTCTCAGAAAGACTGTCATCAGAACCAGAATCTCCTCACTTCACGAAACTTGTCCGGTAAATGAATTTTACGAAGCTTTCACGACTCACTCCTTTTGGAAGGATATATACAGTGCTATGTTCCATCGAATGGTTACGTTCTCTCATCCTTATTTGAAATTTAGCAAAGTATCGATGTTTTTCAAACCCCTTTATATGTGACAGGATAAACTATTCTAATCATTATGGAACACTTCTTCCGTGGGAGAAAGAAAGGAGAAACCCAACATCCTCTTATACCTACAACCAATAACAAACCCCACTTGTGCTATGGTATGGTGCATGAACATAGGTAGAATCCAAGTTCCCTACCATCCTATTCGGAGTAGAAAATGTGCGAGTTCCAAGTTCCCTACCATCCTATTCGGAGTAGAGTGAGCGAGTTCAACAAACAACCCTACCAGCTGGAGCCCTCGGCTGCTGGTCTTTCCAGGCTTACAAAAGTTTGACGACCTATTAGACATCTTTCGTTTGACAAGTGGCAACTGCCGAATAATACCCCCATTTCTCATACTGAAACATGTCCCAAAAGTCTTTAGCAGACTGCACCTATGATCGGCCATGAAGAAAGTTCATGCCAGAGGTGTACATGTACGTTGTAAACGCACTCCATGGCCCCACGAACTGTTGTCTCTTTTGCCTGATCCAAGAGGACATGGCCTTCATTCATTCCCGTCTGTAAACTTCTTCACTGGCTACTAGTAAACTGTTATGTTGTCAAAAATAGGAGTCCATTTCTTGCTGCACTTGAATAGTTAACAATCAGTGGATGCATATCAAACAAAAGAAGCACATTTCAGTGATTGAAGACCGAAAGTGGAGCTTGACAGACTTTTAAAAATCTAAGGTTACTGCTAATGCAATTACAAGCAACAAAACCTTATGGACGCTAAACGAATAGCGGACCGCGGTAGATGATCATAATCGATCAAAAGCACAGCGGCTACCCTTTTCCCATGAAACAGGGAGAAGGACCATTCGGTCTCATGATGACATGACTATGACTTTCAGGTGGCCAGTCAATTCAAAACAGAGAGTGCCATTTGTCGCATGCAAGGTTTTCGTAGATGCAATGCATGGGCTCTTCCGCTACGTGGGCATCGGCATCTCCCGGTTCTTGCGTCAAAACTGAGTTTTTGATACATGGGGATTTATCATTCTCATGCTGCAAAATTGCCGGCGATAAAAAGGTTTATCTCAGTTGTATGAGTTGCACACAGCGTTTGAACCAATGGGAAGCCGTGAAATAGTACCAACGCCCATGTATTTTTGTTGCTGTATAGTGTATTTCAGGACATTTGATACTTCATAGCATTTATCTGTTGCATGGCGCATTTAAAAAAGCGCTACGCGACGCAGAAAATTGCAGTGGTAAATCTGAGACGGTGCGCCTTGCATGCAAGTGAAAAGGAAGATAAGCGGTGATTGGTAAAGACATTTTGCAGCTTCCATGAATTTTCTCACACTGTAAAATTTCCTGGTAGGTCCGATACGCTATCGGCTGTAAACCTCATTGCGCAAGTTTATGTACAGCGGTGATTGCAGCTGCTTTGCAGGGAGTTCTGGCAAAAACATAAGATGGGCACTCCATGAAGCAACACGACGCTTGGTTGTTTTAGTTGAGAATAGGCAAAAACCGACCAAAAACGTGTTGGGGCAATTTCCAACGCGGCCCAAACTCACTGTACCTGTTATCTAACGCAACATCTTGCATCTTTAAGGTATACATGTACTAAAAGCAGAAAGTCGGGATGTTCCAAATCAACAACGATATAATTTATTCTCGTCACTTGCTCTTACATTATGTGTAAAACATTCGACCTTCCTAGGGTCCTTGTGTGACGTTCTATGAGTTGGGCTTGATCTGATGAGTCCACAAAATCTTACAGAACGAACCGTTGCACACCAATGCCTGGAAGCTGACTAGGTGAAAACAATGAGTGTCTTCATTAAAACTGTCTGTTGTATTTTAAATTCAGTAGTGAAATGCCCCAGAGAGAGAGAGAGAGAGAGAGAAATAGAGAAAGAGAAAGAGAGAGAAAAGTGAGAGCAAGAGAGAGAGAGAGAGAGAAAGAGAAATAGAGAAAGAGAAAGAGAGAAAAGTGAGAGCAAGAGAGAGAGAAAGAGAGAGAGAGAGATAGAGAGAGAGAACATTTCAAAACCGCCCAATTGTGTAACTTCCTCAGCAAAACTGTGATTGTTGAAAACAGTATCGTAGAGCGGCCCAGCAAACACATGACAAAGCCCGTCTACCCCAGAAAGGAATGCTCTACACCCAGCAGCAGAAGCTGCAGCATCACGACCCCTTTGCGACGGAAATTCCCAATCAGTTCAAGGTTTTCCTATGTTTCTTCTCCTAGAGGAAGATGGGAGTAAGCTGTCAGTTTGATTGCGTCACGGTGAACGGTGACGAGGATCTCGACAACACAACAACCATGCGAATCTCACTTTGCACTCCGTATAACAGAAAACCACTCAAAATGATGATCTTTTCAGCTGACAACTTGATTAAACAACTGTACAGACCTTGAATGAAGGCAATAGACATGACAACTCACAAGTGAATGACAAGTAGTACACCTTGTCGTCATTTGATTCATAACGTGCCCATCGTGATAAGATGAACATCGATATGGTATTTCTGGAAATTAAACAACATCGAGGTGCTTTCAACACTGTTAAAGGTGACAATATGGCACAACATCCACAAATGCTAACAGGGGAAAACATATACATCCGGCCGGTTGGTAGCATTTTTGCTACGTAAAAGCAACTGTTGATTCATTTGAGCAACAGAGTGTTCTCTTGGTCATTGCCTAATCTCTGTCAGGTTAACATTGCATTTTGTATTACTTGCAGTTCCTAGCATTTCTCAAGAGACTATTAGGCAAAACATGGTTGGCTTACTCAGGACCGTCTTTAACACATTGGTGAAGTTCAAGGGCATGCTACAAAGTTCCGGCCTCTCTGAGTTAAGATACCAGAGGGATGACCTTTCCAAAAAGGCAAATCCCAAGCAGACATAAATGACTGCGACACATTCTATCAATCCCTTTCGTGTCTAAGAGCAGTAGAATATGCTCCACGAAGAGGAATGCAGTGGTCTTGACAGTTCAATTTCACATTAGGTTCACCACATGACTGCATTCCTCACAAGTCCTTTTACGGACTTAGGTTTTCCACTCGGAAAAGTAAGTCAAACATATTTAAGATTTCCTTTTCAGTCCTGCAAGTGTGCTCAGTTGGCACCTGGTTGGCTCTCGGTCGATTAAAGGTGTCCTCTGATGAGAGATCTGGCTCCTGTAGGTTTTTCAACATTGAAGGACACTATGGTACTGGATCTCAACATCTCAAAGTTTGATTGAGATCGGTTTGGAAGTGTCCGCAAGTTTTCTTTTTTATATTTTCGGGGAACCTTACATAACCTGTCATCTGCAGAAACTACATTTGCATCACAATATGCAATAGAGGCCAAACTTGACATTTGCCTCGGGCCCTCATACACAGAGCCTGTATGTCGTGTTAAAAGAGTGATGTGTTCTCAGCGCACAGCAGAGTAACAACCAGAAACCACGACGAAATAATCATCCTCCTTCGTAAGAGTCGCAGAGGATATTTGTATTCAGCATTTTATACACTGTGATGCGCGTCAACAAAACGCAAAGCCATTTACTAATTTATTCTTTCATTTTCGTTTTCAAGTCTTCAAAATTCTGCATTACCCGAGCAATACTTTATATGCGAATTTGAGTCGAATTTAGTCACATCAACAATCATTCTAACGCTCAGGGGGATGAGCAGAAATAACCCAAAAACCAAACATTAACATTCTGGAAAAAAATGTTGAATTACACTGTAAATAAATCTATTTTATTGTGAAGTCATGCAAAGCAGCTAAGCCAGCCGCAGATTGTAGAATCCACGATGGCTTTGATGTGCACAGCAACTAAAAAATGGCAACCAAACGCGGGAGGAAACTCGTACAAGATCTCTGGATCCTAAGCACTCATTGATAACTACACCAAGTCGATTTAGACTGGGGCCTCAAGTTCGCGTTCTGACAAGGCTGCAGCACGCACGGGAAGTCTTTGAGTATTTGCCCAGTCTCCCACGCAGTCCAGGAAAGGTCTGCCGTACTCAGGAAGGAAAGGAAGCATGATGAAGGGAGGCAATGGGAACTGTGGGTGGAGGATGGGATGGAGGGGCTGGGTGGAATGAGTGAGAAAGGAAAGTGAATGAATATATTCTGGCAAAGCCTTGTCAAATCTGAGAGACAGGGCCGGGGGCAGAGGTGAAGACTTTCCCGTAAGTTTGATTCGTCAATGCAGAGGTCACTGGCGACTCGTGGCGAGACGACCAGGCATTGGCGCTTCCGGAGAGTGATATGTGATTACAAGGACGCCTGAGTAGTGTCCACGAGCCCTTGGGGGAAGCGTCTGAGACTCACACTAACTCATGGTCCGAGTTCAATTGGTCTGGTACGACTTCGCGCCCATCTCCCGTGAGGAACGCTTGTGATGGACTCGAACACTCCATGCATTCAAATGTTAAATTTGAAATCAGCGATTCGTCGCAATCAGTGTAACTGTTGTAATCGTTTTGTCCTGTCGAATGATGGAGTTTTTGTTTTTGTTTTTGAAAGGCTGCTGTTTCATATTTGGCATCGAAAAAGAGATTCATTTCGTTCTGTTATGCGGTATTTGAAAAATACAGAGTATGAACATGAATTAAACAATATGGAGGCTTTCTCTATTGCCTTTGCACCGCATCTTTGTGAATTTATCATCTTATCACAATTTATCGTCTTGACTGAAGCCTTAAGATGACAAACTTTAGATGATCTTCAATCCATGTACTTTCCATTTTACCAACTGCAAAATAGCTTCACATTGCAATAAAACGATTCGGTCATGCAAACGTAATTAAAAAAAATAAGTTTAATTTTTGAGGCGTGGATTTCTCCCCCTGTGTATTCGACGATGGCTCCGCTTCTCCGTGCCTGTACACTCCGACGACATACTTTTTAAAACTACTTAAATGGAATTTTGAAAGGAAGAGATACATTCTCTCCAAGACACGGTTCCCAGTTGCGGCTTCCTGCAGATAAAAACGTTCGGCCCGAGGCATCAATCAGAGACGTTTTCTTTGCAGTGCTAAAGTATGGTACGTGCTCGTGGTGTTTCTTTCGGCTGTCAAACCTCTGTAGCTGATAGGGGATCTTTTTTTCCATTGTTTGCGCGATGGACCCCGAAGTTCTCTCATTTTATCGATTCACTAGTGCGCCTATATTTTCTTTGAAAATTAAGTCGGAAAAACGATGTAGAGAGATTGTGTTGGATGAAAGCTCAAAACTAACAGCTTTTGAAAATTATTGATGAGACATTTCTCTTCCACAAACACACTATTATAGACAATGTAATAGTTTTCTGCACAGAGAAAAATGATGGCATTCTTTTCGTGTTTACTTAACATTTAATTTACTAAATTGTGAACTTATCAAACATTGTTGCGCTGATACAAACCTCCTCTGTATGCGTGTCGGTTATTTAAAAGAAAACGTCGGTATATTTTATTTCCGCTTCCATCTCGACAATTTGGAACTTCACAGAAGTAGAGAACCAGAGAGTAAGTATGAAATCATTTTCATTTGTCAGTGTCTGTCTGTAGCACCATGTGCGCGCGCGCGCGCGCGCGCGTGTGTGTGTGTGTGTGTGTGTGTGTGCGTGCGTGAGTGTGTACGTGTGCATGAAAGGCAGAGAATGAGAGAGAGAAGTAATGAGACAGGAGAAAAAATGAGAGTCAAAGTCAGCCACTCTAATGCCTTGTTCAGGAGGCGCAGCGATTCAAAGCGCTGCTCAGCGCGGCATGTGATTCACTCCTGAACGGCAATTTTGGGGCGTGATTCACTCAGCGCTGAGCAGCGCTGTGAATCACCAATCCGACGTGATTCAGATGATTTTGCATCACATTAAAAATGGCGTCTTCGATCCCACACTGGCCGTCGACGCGTAAAATAACCCTCAGAAACATCATTTTGGGACTGGAACGGGCTTTATTGGCCCCAAGCGCTATGTATGTGCGAGTAATGGCAAGTAAGGATGACACAGTAGTGGACTTTATTCATGCAGAATACATGTAAACGTGCATAAACGATGTCTGTGGCAAAGAAAACACTTTCTTCGAGCCTACCAACACAACATGGGGCGCAGAAGATTTACCTCCCCTTTAACAAGTGAAGCGCTGCACTACATCTTAGGCGTTCAGGAGTGGCAAAGAGCGCTCAATTGCCAACATGAAGCGCTCATGCAGCGCTGACTTCTCCTGAACAAGCTTTATCGTCTACCCATCCGTCTGTCTGCGTGCGCGCGTTTCTGTCTGTCTATGTGTCTAGGTTTGCCTGCCTGCCTGCCTGAGCGACCGTCCGTCCGTCCGTGTTTGTGTGTGTGTGTGTGTGTGTGTGTGTGTGCGTGTGCGCGTGTGTTTTCCCGTCTGTGTCTGTCTGACTGACTGACTGACTGACTGACCGCCTGACCGCCCGCTCGCCCGCCCGCCCGCCCGCCCGCCCGCCCGCCTGCCTGCCTGCTACTTCAGAAGTGTGATGTAACGCCATGCTGGCATCATTGATGGTCGAGTCCAGGCGTCTACATGCTGTCATGACGAATGAGAAACGAATACTGACACCAGCACAGATTGAGCTGTTTCTGTCAGGGTGACTGCATCGATCTGCTTTGACTAGGAACGGCTCTTGCCAAGACTTAGACATATCAGTTCGTACACTATGGGGCAAAGTGACGTACTCAACGATGTTTCAAGGACATGCCCACTTTCCCGCTGTGAGACGTCTTGGACGTTGCAAACCACATGTGCAATATTCTGTTAAATTAATGATAGGATTTAATGAAAAAGACTTTAAATTAGTTTAGAGGGAAGTTTCTACAAGAGGTCCATTCATTCCATAGATTTCTTTACAACCAGGGCAGAGACGGCGGACTTGCAGCTTGATTCTCGTTTCTAGCAGATGGGTATTTATCTAATTAGAATAGATTTTCGAGCACGTGCCAGAGTTGATCACCAGTCGTTGTAATAAAACCTCAAACATTTTGAAATATACACAATCAATTTATATGATTAGTTGTTCCATCTGATTTGTTATCATCATTTTCTTGGATGATTAGGCCAGGCCATGATCGGGTTTAAGATACTGATGTTATTCCTACAGTGTAGCAATATAAATTTTCTCCCCAGAGATGTTCGAGTCAGGAAAATTTTAGTGATTTGATTGGAGATCCGGTGCCTGTACAACATCCTCTGCCTCAGCTCTACCACTGATGAGAATATGTACTGTATCACCTGCTGAGAAAAACGCAATTGAGCGTCTTCCCTGTAGCCGCTGTGTCTCAAGAGACAAAGTGTTGCACAATACAGTCAGAATGGCAAGCAGCACTGGCCGTGCCTAACAAGCCCCGCCATCGCGTGACAGTGGCCCCCTCACGTGAAGCATGTGAGTGTTGATATTTTTGTGGAGTGGAGGCCATTGCCCGTAGTTTCCGCCTCAGCCTCTTCCCGTCACGCCAAGACGTGTGCTCGTTCTCGGCGAGCTCAGCGTTTGCCGATACAGTGTGCCGTCTGGATCCCTGGTCCTATGGCGTCAACTTCCAAGCCATCGGGATCGATGTTCGCTAATTTCATGTAGCGTTTGCGAACTTTTCCTGTACAGCAGCTAATGACCTGATCCACGCTCAAGACGTTGACTAGAATACAAGAAGATAAGGCGGTTTCATTAATTTAAAGGATTACGAATGGGAAACTTGCGTAACATTGTGGCTTAAGAAATGATCGCAATACAGGCCTTCTCAGTGCGCGCGCGTCGTACGTACACCATCGAAGTTCATGTGAGGTCTCAAGACATATAAAACCAAACTCGTGTCCCATTTCAAAACCGTCGACAGACTGCGTATAAACCGGATGGCAAGCTTTCAGTTATCACAAACTAATGGTATGGGCCATGGTTTTCCTCTTCATTTCAAAATGTGACAATCGTCGCATCCAAATCCTACGCAACTGTGACTTTTTCGTGGCTCTATCGTTCTCTCAGTCTGTTTGAAAACGACGCATTCTATATAGAACACTGCCGAAAGAATACAGCATCGACAGAAAGTTTGCTCGTCCAATCTCTTCAAGAAAGGAGGTCTAAGTTAGTCCAGTACCTATGTGAACAATTCCTCTAGACTAATGTTTCAACCTGCGACGGGAGGCCATCTCAGAAACTTGAATTCTCCGTTTGAGTTACTTCTGCCTTAAAGATGAAAAGCAATTTAATAACGTTGGAACTCATTCGGGATCTGTAAACAAAGTTCCTCATTTAGATATAGACTATCTCTGTTTGAACGCATGATTTCAGACAGTTTCAGGTGAGGGAGACTGAACGCATCAGATGTCAACAAGGATAAAGAACCTTAGACACACAAATTGACCTGTTGAGTTCTACCAACCGGACTGCATCTAACTTCAGTGGAGCTGCATGCAGAAATAATTATAAAAGCCCAGTCGCCCGTCTCTTCCAGCCTGAGAGAGGTCTTGCGTAACTGTGCTCTCTAAGGAAAAAAGGTTTCAGACTTGAATTAATCCTGCCACTCCTTTTAGTCAGCCTCCCTGTAAGTCACCTGAGCTCCGCAAGGAAAAACCATCATCCGCTTAGGCCTGACTTCCAATCAAAATCAAAGCCCATTTGGGCTGTAGAAATATAAAACGCCTCCAGAGACTCTGAGGGTTTTCCCTTTACATTCTTTGTACTAGATGTCATCAAAGCTTACCTGAGCTTTTAATGGACAAATTGTATTAGACCCCTAAAGTTTTTCCCCCCAAAACTTTTGCGCTAGGCTTCACCAGAGCTCAGCTCAGCCCTTGATGGACAAAGTGTTTCAGACTCTTGGGTCTACCCGTCTTATCTTCCCGCGAAGATTTCATCAACGCTCATCTGAGTTCTATGTGGTCTGTGCCTCCGCAGCAGTCGTCACCACGGAAAACGCTGTCGGATCGTTGGAACACGACGGTGGTGAGGGAATTGGCGGTGGGACGGTAGTAGACTTTGCCTTTGTTGTGGTCGGGCGCCGGGCGAGAGGTGGAGTAGTGGCTGTGGAAATGCGCCGCCCGATTGCGACGTGGCACGCACAGCAGCATCATGCGAACCGTCTCCCGGATGCGCTTCGAGAAGAGACAGTAGACCAGGGGGTTCATGCAGCTGTTGGAGAGACCCAGCCACTGGACCACCGGTATCACCGTCAGGTTGTACACATTGGCTTCGCTCTCCGTAAACGTAAAGTATGTTAACCTGAGGCGGATGGCGTAGAGCGGCATCCACGAGAAGGCAAACAGCATGACCACCACGCCCAGCATCTTGACCACCTGCACAAAGAAAAGAGCAATGATTGATTTGGTCGAAGAGCTGGGGCTGTATGCAAGAAAAAAGAATAGAGTAATTTATTCCTGAATAGAGGTATTCAAGAATAAAGTGCCTGTGATTTGTATGCAGGAAAACTGAATGGCTCTATTCTGGCTGGTTATTCGTAGAAATAAGGCCAGAATAGAGCTATTCAGTTTTACTGCATACAAATGACTGGCACTTTATTCTTGAATACCTCTATTCAGGAATACATTACTCTATTCTTTTTTCTTGCATACGGCCCCTGAGCACACGTGGTTCATGTAACTCAAGGAGGATTTAATTTCACACAGGTTAGTACAAATACAGAGGTCAAAGTACTTACAATGGCAATCTTCGATTCACTAATAATAGTGAAAGATTCAGCTAACTCCAGAGTGATTCTGTCAAACGGATTCATGAAGCAAGGTCCAAACAGTTACATAAATAACCTGTTGAAAATACACTGGACTACATAAGGTCTAAAGTCTTATACTATTGAAGGATCTATGACCATTTGCTTTCAATGCCAATCGTTGAGGTTTAGTAAATGGTAACATATACAAAGACAGGTTTATTATGTGATGGCCAAACAAACATATGCCAAGTTTTGGATAAAGAACTTTGCAGAGCGCAATGATATTATCGCATAATGCCTACTCATCGTGTTTGTTCATTACACACGGTGCAACATACGTCACATCATGTTTGTCTGCCATCTTCCAATGCTGATGTATCAAATCAAACCAAAGTGTTAGATCACCCAGCCGTTCAGGTTCAGTTGTACAGTTGCACATATGAAGATGTTTAAAATAACAAAAAGTTTAGCTTCGCAGCATATCTGGTGATGATGCTTTGAAAATGATTATGCACGTGCAAAATAATCAGGGTGTGCGGGATACAATGGAATGAGATGGGGGGTGGGGGAGTGGGGAGAAGGAGGTGGAGAGCGGGGCATATATTTATGAGTGCAAGTGTGCGTGATTCCGTGCATACGTATTTGATTAAATGTCTGTTTGAGCGTGTGAGCGCGTATGTTTGTGTGCATGCCTTAGACCATCACTCGAATTGCTCGTGGCCTACGTCCTGGCAAGGTCAGTTACCCCTACATCCAGGTCAAACTGAAAAGAACCTGCAGTTATATTAGAGATCTTTTCATCTGGAATACCATCGACAAACACCCCTCGAAGGCCTCGAGCTTTTCACCAGTGTCTTTAGACCAAAACAGAGTCCCGATCTCACCCATGCAAGCTTGGAAGTTTGAGAGATCTCGACCATGATGTTTTTTGAAAGACCTCGAAAAGCGAAGGCAAACGTTCTTTAAATTTTAAAATCCCCGTCTTAATTAGTTGGTGTGAAGTGAGACCAGTTTGTGTCGGACAAAATGATTTATCCATATCTTTTACTATGGCACTGAGCAGATATTTGATAATATTGCTTGCAAACTACGGCTCTGTTACAGCTAACACACTGTATTTAGACCGAGGCTTGGCAGCAATGGTAGCAACGGCAGTTTCATTGCTTTTGAGAAGAATCATGCTTGCTTGCCTGACTGCTGTTGATGGCGTGCAGTCGGTGCAGATCGAGAGTAATCACTATCAGTCATTCGTTCAGTCAGTCAATCATTCAGTATGTCGGTCCAGGAAAGCTGTCTCTGCCTGCCGGTGTATCTACGCTGCTGCCCACAAGCCTGTCTGCGTGCCAGCCATTCTAGTCCACTGGAGACTTCGCCTGCCGGTGAAAGAGTCTCTAGCACAGTTCAAATCACGTGATAGAAGGATTCCGTCCAAATTATTCAAGTAGAGGTCACACGAGTGGATTATGAGATAACTCTCTGCTCCCTGACATACGCCGATAAAGTAGTTCTAAGACTAGTTCGCACAAAACTAATACATTACTCTTGTTGAAGCAATAAACAAGCATTTACTCGATAAAATAAAATGTTTGTGTTGAAATGGAACAAGTTTTGACATCTGAATGATTTCTGTAAAAAGTGGAGAAAAAAACAGTATCCGGAGCGAACTATTTTTGACGTAATGCTGTAATGCGAAGGGTCGAGTCTATTACGCATTCATTGAGAACTGCTCCAGAGTCACTACTGACTCGTGTTAACAGAATGCGTGCCCTCCTATCTGTGCGTGCGCGCGCGTCCGCACGCGCGAACGTGTGTGTTTTTGTCTTCCCCCTTCTCTCTCACCTTGATCTTAGAGCGTTGGATGACTCCAGAGCGAGAGGTAATGCCAGGGGCGTCTCTGTTCCACACGCGGATGGTGATGAGCGTGTAGCACAGAGTGATGAACAGAAGCGGCAGGGCGTAGCAGAAGATAAGAACGACTCCGAGGAAAAATTCGTTCTTCTGTTCAGCCCTGGGCCAACTTTCGAAGCAGTAGTTCACAGGGGGATACGTGTTTTCCTTGTAGTAGAGAGCCCAGGGCAGCATCAGCAGCAGCGCAGTCGACCAGATCAGTACGATCACCACTCTGGCCACGCGCATGGTCATCCGGAAGCGGAACACGTGACAGATGGCCACGTACCTGTGGATAGAGTACCCCTTTTGTGACTTACTAAAGAATGAATGAAAAAACGAAAAAACAATCGAAAGAACAAATGATGGGATGAATGATGAATGAATTAATGACCACAAAATCACTAGAGTGAGTTAGAGGAAGACCAAATCAATTCTCGATTTTCCTATGCATTAGGCCCCTACGAAATGCGTAGGTAGACGCACTGAGTCTATCTTTATCCCCAACCCACAGGAGTTTATAACTCGCTACTGTTACTGCCTGACGGTATTGACTTATGTATTTATTTTATATAAAAAAAAACAACAGAGAGGCCACAAAAGGAAATGTAAAGAAATTTAAATCTATAGAGATTATTGAGCAGTACGTTACTGATTTCTTGATCAGTAAGGTCGTAACATGCTGCAAGAAAAAGTCCTTTCCGCATTTCCGCCGGTTTTTCAAGGCCACCTGCAGAAATGAGCTGCTCGAAACGGGTGTTTGGTGTGGAGCTGGCACTGTCAGTCTAGACTGCAGTCAGCTTGAGTGCGGAGTCGCGTTGAAGATGGACACGTGACGCACCTTGTCGTTACGTAATCCGAATTTTGTCGCTCAGGATGACCGTGCGCCGATCACGTTAGGACACTCTCGCTCACTGATTGGCTGCTGTGCCATTCTCGCTCACTGATTGGCTGTTTTGTCAATCTCGCTCACGTACCGCTCCGTACCGTCTGTCTTGAACGCGCCTCATGTCTCTGACATCATTCATTGCAAGCGTTGCTAGTAGCAGTAGATGTATACAGGGGTTTTTAGTAGAAATAAATGTGTACAAGGGTTTCTAGTACTAGTAAAAGTAGACGTGTACAAGGGTTTCTAGTAGAAGTAGATGTATACCAGGGTCTCTAGTAGAAGTAGATGTATACCAGGGTTTCTAGTAGAAGTAGATGTATACCAGGGTTTCTAGTAGAAGTAGATGTATACCAGGGTTTCTAGTAGAAGTAGATGTATACCAGGGTTTCTAGTAGAAGTAGATGTATACCAGGGTTTCTAGTAGAAGTAGATGTATACCAGGGTCTCTAGTAGAAGTAGATGTATACCAGGGTCTCTAGTAGAAGTAGATGTATACCAGGGTTTCTAGTAGAAGTAGATGTATACAGGGTTTCTAGTACAAGGATATGTATACCAGGGTTTCTTGTAGCAGTAGATGTGTACAAGGCTTTCTAGTAGAAGTAGATGTATACCAGGGTTTCTAGTAGAAGTAGATGTATACAGGGTTTTCTGGTAGAATGAGATGTAGACGAAAGTTTCTAGTTGAAGTAGATGTATACAAGTTCTAATAGTGTAATCATCCTCTCAAAGTGAGTTGTTGCAATACCATGGGTAATTTTCACATTCCTGTCATTAAACAATTATGAAGTACAAAGAATAACACGGCACTCATAATTATATGCAGTGATGGTTCAGCTTTCTGGATCGAGTACAAATCTCAATATTTGCTTAAGTGATCCTCATCAGTGCAAATCCTGTCCTATCTCGGTATGACCAACGTATCCGACCGCCTCAACCTGGAAGGACCAATCACACATTAATCACTCAAATGCTAGAGTAGCGGGTGTGGAAGTCACCAGTTGTGCAACGTATTGACCATTCCTACCAGTCACACACAACTCAAATGCTAAAGTAGCGGGTGTGGAAGTCACCAGTTGTGCAACGTATTGACCATTCCTACCAGTCATACACAACTCAAAAGCTAGAGAAGAGGATGTGGAATGCAACAGCTGCACGCGTGTATGTGTCCGTGCGTTTGTGTTTGTGTGTGTGTGTGTGTGTGTGTGTGTGTGTGTGTGCGCGCGTGTGTACGAGTATGCGTGTGTGCGTGTGTGTGTGTGCGCGCGCGCGCGCACGCGTGTGTGTGTGTGTGTGAAGATCAAATGATATTGTTTTAAAATCTCATACACCGTATTGCTTCGTTTCTGAAGAATGTGCAAAACTTAGATTTTACTGATAACTCAGAAGGCGAATGATTTTGTAAACAAATCAAAAGAATATACACAATGAAACAACCACGTGTTGCGCAGGTGTTATTTGTTATTCGTACAATTTCTTCATCACCCGGCCAAAAGTACGATAACTATTATCGTCGCCGATGTGCAAATGGTGGGCTGGGAAACCAAACAGGAGATTGGGGTGCGCTAGGGTGATTAACCCCACCCCCTGTTCTCCACATAGGCGATGCAGAACGTGTGAAATCACTGTTACTCAGGGAGGCGAGCAGGTCTTTCCAGAACGAGAGAGGACGGGAAGGTAGCGTGCGAGCAACTCGTGTCATCATTCCTTATCCGGGCACTTGCTTTGTGCGCGACCACGTCACCGTGACGTGAGAGAGAGGAAGAAGCGGAAGAGTTACGTCCCTTCGATACTCGCCCGGCTCTCCTAGGGCTGGTAAAGGGCACAGCTAGGGGGCAGTGGGCGAAAAGAATCCTAATGGAGCGTGCTCCTCAGCAAGGAGCTTCCCCCTGAAAGCATGCGCCATTGCCTCCTGTATGGAGCGTGCTCCTCAGCAAGGAGCTTCCCCCTGAAAGCATGCGCCATTGCCTCCTGTATGGAGCGTGCTCCTCAGCAAGGAGCTTCCCCCTGAAAGCATGCGCCATTGCCTCCTGTATGGAGCGTGCTCCTCAGCAAGGAGCTTCCCCCTGAAAGCATGCGCCATTGCCTCCTGTTTCTACTACTCCGATTCTGCAGTCAGATTGTCCTCACGACCACCCGCCCCCTGACAGCCGCGTAGACAGCTTCCGGCGGAGATCCTCCACCCCATCCCTCGGGAGAGTAAATGATCCCCCCCCCCTCTTTTCTTTTCTTTTCTTCAACCTCCAGTTTTTCTGGTTTGGGGTTTGGGCATGGTAGCTCCACCTCATGTTGCGAGGTAATCCTCTATCATTGTGTACTTCTCGAGATAGTTTCCATCGCAAACACAAAACGTGTGCGCGTGGCTTATCAAACTGCATGCATACAAATAACTAAGTAGTACTTGAATGCATCACGCACACGCACGTGCGCACCCCTTCCCCCGTAACACTCTTGCGCACACACACACTGACACATGCACACACACACACACACACACACACACACACACACACCACACAATACACACGCACACACACACACACACTGACACATGCACACACACACGCACACACACACACACACACACACCACAATACACACGCACACACATACACACATACACACACACACACACACCACAATACACACGCACACACACACACACCACAATACACACGCACACACACACACACACACACACACACACACACACACACACACCACAATACACACGCACACACACACCACAATACACACGCACACGCACAAACACACACAACAGTGTATGTGTCAAAGTATCTTACAAACGAACATGTTGATAATTCTACTTACATTTGTCACGCAATTATCGTGTACTGCTCCTTCCCCCAATCCACCCCCACCCACTTCTAAACAAACTGGATAACCTTCACAAATTCTTCCAACAAATCGTACATTAGACAGCATGATTCTTCATAGAGAAACGGAGGTGGCTTTTTCGAAAAGTTCTATTGTGCCTCATCCCTTCTGTATAATTTTTTTTAGACTCAGTGGGACGAGGCGGCCTCTTCTTTCAAGACACCAACTGCCGCTGACACACCAAGGAGAAGTTTCATATGACACGCCGTTTTCCAGTTTGTCAAAGCTTCTTGAATGTAGGCCTACTCACACGAACTCCGTGGGTGTTACGGTCACTCGGTGACTCTAAAGTCTATCATCTCCGTTGGTAAACGTTTTGCCCTACATTATTTACAACGCCATGACAACGAAATTAGCCTCATCATAAAGTTCTAGAGAGCTAGATTTACTTTTTGGCCCAAACAACATCTTTCCGAATGACGCACATACCCCCTATCGAGTCTAACCGAGAAAAAGATGAGTACCTTTGATGTACTCGATGATGAAACCATCGTAAAAAGATATCGTCGATTTGTTCACAGGAGACGCTGGAATGAGATATTGGTGTATCAGATTCACTTGTAAACCAACTGAGTTATACTCTCCCCCCTCAAAAACAGAGAGCGAGAATTTACCCAAAAGATTTCTAAAGTGCGTTGCCAGTTTTTGCTGCGTGTTCCAGAAAGTGCTATTTGCACGAAGCTGTTGGAAAATCCGCACCACAGCCGCGCAATTTCCGCCCTACCCCAAAGCGTGGAGACATACCCTGCGTTCCGTTGCACTCTGCTTCATCTCTGCTACGGTGTAGCAGCCTCAAGAGTTTTGATTGGTTGGTTTTATTTAATAACTTTTAAAGCACATTATCATTAAACGTATAGGGTTTTGGGGGCCCTCTTTGAATACACGAATCCTCAATATTATTTTACACTCACATTTATCACTCTTGATCGAAGAAACGACTAAATAAAAGTATTAGGGTAGAAAATCATTCATACACAATCTTTGGTGACGTTTCAGCCAGTGGCAGAGGTCAACTTCCTGTCAAGGTCGCGCAGCAGCTCGAGCGTCTCAGAAGGAGCTCTAACTGCTTCACACTAGAGTGCGCCACCTGCTGTGCCTAGCAACAATGAAGCTACAGAACTCATAGCCGCATTTGATTGGCTCATACTAAACAGAACTAATTGGAAGTCAATCTACGGACTTGCACGGTAAACATGCTTCGAACCATGGAGTTTACATACCATGGAAGTGGCAAACGTGCCGATTGCTGTCAAATTTCGAAGAAATAAATGTTTTCGTGCTCTCATCACCGTGGCAGAGTGGATTGTATGTCGGTTTGATATCTGTGGTAATCGTCGGCATTTATACCCATGAGAGTAACGATTTAGCAGACGACACACGTTTTGGGATTCCCTTGACCTTCCTCTATGACTGGTGATGGTTATCTCCCTTTTGTTATTAATGGATTTTTCTATCCTAATGCTTTTATGAAGTTGTCTATTTGATCAAGAGGGATATAAATGAATGTGAACTTATTTAGGGGATCCATGTATCCAAAGAGGGCCTCCAAAACCCTCTACTTTTAATGGTAACGTGCTTTTAAAATAATTAATGAAACCGACCAATCGAAACTCCTGAGCCTGCTACACCGTAGCAGAGATGAAGCAGAGTGCAACGGAACGTAACCCTGCGATCCGTGCACTTTGCTTCATCTCTGCTACGGTGTAGCAGGCTCAGGAGTTTCGATTGGTCGGTTTCTTTAATCATTTTTAAAGCACGTTACCATTAAAAGTAGAGGGTTATGGAGGCCCCCTTTGAATACACGAATCCCCAATATTATTTCACACTCAAATGTATCACTCTTGATCGAAGAAACGACTTAATCAAAATATTGGGGTCGAAAATCATTCGTACACAATTTTTGGTGACGTTTCACCCAGTGGCAGAGGTCAACTTCCTGTCAAGGTCGCGCAGCAGCTAGAGCCTAGCAACGATGAAACTACAGAACTCGTAGCCGCATTTGATTGGCTCATACTAAACAGAACTAAGCACGGTAAACATGCTTCGAACCATGGAGTTTACATAAAATGGAAGTGGCAAACTTGCCGATTGCTGTCAAATTTCGAATAAATAAATGTTTTCGTGCTCTCATCACCGTGGCAGAGTGGATTGTATGCATTTGTTTGATATCTGTAGTAAACGTCGGCATTTATACCCATGAGTGTTTCGATTTAGCAGACGACACATATTTTTGGATTCCTTTGACCTTCCTCTATGACTGGTGATGGTTACCTCCCTTTTGTTATTAATGGATTTTCGCCCCTAATGCTTTTATTAAGTCGTTTCTTCGATCAAGAGTGAAAAATTTGAGTGTGAAATAATATTGGAGATTCGTGTATTCAAAGGGGGCCTCCATAACCCTCTACTTTTAATGGTAACGTGCTTTAAAAATGATTAAACAAACCGACCAATCGAAACTCCTGAGCCTGCTACACCGTAGCAGAGATGAAGCAGAGTGCAACGGAACGCAGGGAAAGGCTTCGCAACACGGCCGCGTTGCCTAGCCGCGTGGACTTGCGAGGGATAGGCCGGTGTCAACACATGTTAACATCTGACTGCCTTTACATCTCCTTTCATCATGTTGACCCTTGTTGACACCGGCATATTCCTCGTGAGATCTTGCTTTTTCTCGCGTCTAAGCAAAGTGCACCAGGACGCATGCCTCGGAACACGTTGCCTCCTGCAACGCCTCCTCGCAGTCCGCTCAGAGGAGGAGAAGAAGGAGGGAAAGGGGAGGAGGAGGGGGTGGAGGAGGAGGAGGGGGTGGAGGAGGAAGAAGAGGAGGAGAAGGAGGAGGAGGAGGAGGAGGAGGAGGAGGAGGAGGAGGAGGAGAGGAGGAGGAGGAGGAGGAGGAGGAGAGAGGGAGGAGGAGGAGAGAGGGAGGGAGGGGAGGAGGAGGAGGGAGGGAGGGGAGGAGGAGGAGGAGGGAAATAAGGAGGAGGAGGATGGTGGAGGGGGTGGAGGAGGAGGAGGAGGAGGAGGAGGGGGGGAGGAGGAGGAGGGGGAGGGGGGGAAGGAGGAGGGGAGGAGGAGGAGTAGGAGGGGGGGAGGGAGGAGGAGGGGGAGAAGGGAAAGAGGGAGGAGGATTGGATTGGATTGGATTGGATTGGTGTTTTACGGCCTATCAGAGTTTGTAGGCTATGTAAGACCAGTAAACACGAACATCACTAGAACAGTTTAGAGTAAACGCAAATCAAGTTACGGTGTCCCTAGTTATTCGCCTCTTGCGAATCGCGTAGGGAGACGCGGTGGGTCAATTCTTACCCCAAACCCACAGGGGGAAGGGGGGGGGGAGGAGGAGAAGGGAAATGATGAGAGGGAGGAGGAGGAGGAGGAGGAGGAGGAGGAGGAGGAGGAGGAGGAGGAGGAGGAGGAGGAGGAGGATGAGAAGGGAAAGGAGAAGGAAGAGGAGGAGGAGGAAGAACAAGAGGAGGAGGAGGTGGAGGGAGGGAAGGAGTAAGAAGGAGGAAGGGTAAAGAGAGGAGGAAGAGGAGGAGAAAGAAAAAAAAGAAGGAAAAAGTCTAGAAGAAAAAGAAACGAGGAGGAAGACTAGGACGAGAAGACGAGGACGAGTGCGACAAAGGAAGAAAAGTGGAGGACGAAGGAGACGGCGACAAGGATGAAAAGTGAATGAGTGTTTGTCTATTTGCGCGCGCGCGCGCGCGCGTGTGTGTGTGTGTGTGTGTGCGTGTGTATGTGTGTGTTTGTGTGCGCGCGCGTGTCTGTCCACGCGACTCTGAATAAACGACACTTGTGCATACGTAAGAAAGTTGTGAGCGAGAACTCGTGTGCGCGTGCACTTGTACGAATTTTGCCTGTTTGTTACTGTGAGAGTACAAGATATTTTCAGAAAGGAAAAATGTACCTGACTACTTTTAGATCTCTTTTAATCATTAGATTTGGTGCCGCTGGCACGACATTTCTTTGCACATCTGGTGGAATGTTTGCTGAATATTGCAGTCGATGAGAAGAACAAAACTGGATACCCCCACAGCAACACCTCCAAAGAGCTCAATATAATTTGTCACTTGATGTATTGTCGCTACAAAAACGATGCGTTTGGTTCCATTTCAATTGAGCATGAAGCAAAATTTAGCATTTCATGATGCTCGTCTGCATGAGAAATCACGACGGAGCATTCGACTTTGCAAGAAGTTTGAAACGCCATTTCATCCTGCACCTTGGCATCATGGCTTCCCCGGCGATGCGTTGACGAGATCGTCCCGAGGACTGTCTTACGGCTACGTATACGAAAATACGCTCAATGCCATGAAAAATAAATTTAATCAGCGAAATGGTGCTGAGGTCGTGTTGAAACATTTTTCGCACTATCTCCTGATGTTTGTCAGATCTCCGTTTTAAACTTTCACAAGGCAAGGAATTATTATTAGAATGGTCGAAATAAGAAACAGAGAACAACATAGTTCCCAATTTGGATCGTAAAGACTTCAAACCATTAGATCTTTTTCTTTCTTCTTTCATTTTAGAAACCCCCCAAATATGTCGTTCGGTGCATCATAGCTTCTACGAATCACAAGTTTGCAAAAGAGGAAATTAATCTCGCGTGCTATTTAGATTTTTTTAAATGAAAAAACCTCAACCCGCTAATCGGACAGTGTTCCGCGAAATTTTCGTCGTAGATTCCAGCCTCCATCAATTCATACGAAAATCTATGCATTTTCCTGTTCTAGTTTTGTGTGGGTTTTGTTTCTAAACGTTGCTGTCGTTGACCTAAATTTAGCTGTCAGACTCCACTCTGACCATAATCGCTCTACACTGTCTCATATCCAACTACATTCCGTTCTGTGTATCCGGGATTCTCATCAAAATGCTCAGTATATTTCCAAGCGACAGTGTGATTAAGATAGCGTCGGAATATAATTAGACGAAAAAGAAGCTCATCAAAATCAGATTAAGATAAGGATAGAGGAAGCTACACAATTTCTTTTCAAGCAGTCGGTGATCGCATCATGTCGCTACTATGTTTGATTTCTCAGTGACTGAGGACCCCCGTGGTTTGGGGGGTGAGAGTTACCCTCCGCGTCTCCCTACGCGTTTCGTAAAAGGCAAATGACAAATGGGTACTCGTGACGTCTTGCTCTTGCTTCAACAAGCTCTACTGATTTTCGTAGTCAGTGGCCTTGCATAGCCTACAAAAGCGTATAGACCGCAAAACTCCTTCTTTTCATTCATTCATGTTTTTCTTCCTTCATTCATTCCGTGATTGAGGCCAGTTTCTTCTGATAATCGCTTCAGACATTTCGATGCATTGGTTTTTCGGTGACATTTTCAATCATCCTTTTTATCTCATTTTCAAACTGATGGCTTTCACGTTAGTCTAGATGGGTTTTCACCAATGTTGTAATGGTTGTCATAGCAGCGACAACTTAATACTTAGCTGCATCAAATAAACAAGCATTTACGTGACTTCTTTTGAAATCATTATTTCTCCAGCGATATCAATCCTGGACAACTTTGTAAAAGATGGGAGCAATAAATGGAAGGAAATGACAGTTGTTTCAGGCACTGCTTTCAAGGAATTGTTATGAGCATCCACCATCTTCGGTGTCAAACGCCATCACATGCAAAGCAACCACTAAAGAGGTGCTGCGTAAAAAGCTTTCATTCCCTTGATCCCTGGCCGAATGTGGAACACTGTTCACTCGTGCAGCCACTACCTGAGTGTCTGTCAATTGCTGGGGCGTTATTGATTGACCGACCTGCAATGATGTACACCCTATTAAAAAAACCCGAATGCATTATGCTGTCTATACAAAGAAACGGACGGCGATGAAATCAGACTTCTATTTTCAGGACCATTTTAGCAGCTTTCAGTCAAATGGCATCCACATACGGGCAACGTGAAAGGAGGAAATGGCGGCCGTTTTGCTTCCTGTCCACTCAGGACAAAATGGCGGTCGTCTGGGCGTGGATCGAAGACGGGAGTCAGTCAAGGAAATACCAAGTCTCAGGATATTGGGTGGGAGAATGTAACTGGGACGTTGATGCAATACTGGGTTTAATTTGTAGCAACCCTTTCCTCAGCTATCTTAGACCCTACTCTGCCTTGGCGGTGCGTCTCAGACCTGTCTCTGTGATGGGCTCCATTGACAGACTGATCGAAGGGTGAATGACATAGGGAGAAGACGTCGATTGGGAGGCAAAGCCACCCTTGCAGCGATTTGATCACTTGTCTCCAGAGAAGACGCGAGTGTCTATGCAGAGGGGGATGCAAAGAAGAGCAGAATTTGCGTCGTTCTCTAGTGAAGTTTCTTGCAATCATAGCAAGTAACTGTGAAATCCGCTGTCATTCAAGCCTAGATCTGGAGGTGGCGCTGAAGAGGTGCTATGGCAGGAGATGTAAACTGTGGAATTAGCCAGTGGGAAAACTGACTTGTTAAGAAGGTCGCTGTCGAGAAGGTCGACATTGAAAGTAACTGGCACCATTCATTCTGAAGTCTGAACTCGTAATTTGCTTGCATAGAAAAAAGTTTGAGTGTCGGTGATTCGAGTGGTGGATTCTATAAATTCAATTTATTCTATCTGATGTCAAACAAACACTGCCCTCCCACCAAAACCACACAGAAGACCACGTCATCACTTTCCATGTCGTGCCACTAATTGTCT
>JAWQFJ010033836.1:97500-102500 GCA_034096865.1 Theodoxus fluviatilis
CGGGGGGAGGAGGGGGCGGACATATGTACATTTGGTTTCAGCCGTTTTCCAACTTCTTTCACTCTTGCGCGATTGAATTGTCCAGAAACTGACTTCTTGAATAAACAATCTTAAAACCTTCTGCAATTTACATTGCCCAATATTTCAGTAGTAGTAATAAAAATCTGGGAACATATCAACAGAGCGTTTTGTCAGAACTGACGGCCAAAATTTGATAAATATACGAACACAAATTAAAGTTGGCTGCCTATTGCCATGATTACATATATTTTTGCATTTCCATTTCATTTTGAAAATACATCTTACATGATTGATTACTCTTAGTGGTAGTCCAAATCAGCTTGAGATGAGTGTTTTACATTTTCACTAGTACATAGCATTCATGATCTGGGCTGGTATGCAGGAGAGCCAGATTCAAACGGCCAGATACTCCCTGCCCGTGCGACAAGGGAAAGTTATTCATATACAGGAAGCACCGACACAGCGCTATGGCAGCGATGACTTTCATAGGCGCTCGTACCGTCCAGTATCTCTCTATCGGCCCATTCAGTTTCGGACATTCTCGTGCGTATTTTGTTCTATACCGCTGATGTGGTCGAGAACTGCATTATAATCGAGATCTTTTCAGACATTTTGTCTGATGTCCCATCACTTCGCGTGTTTCATCACGCGTTGATGGGGTGCGTTAGCCACCTATGGCCGAGTGCAGACGATCGATCGACGCTCGTCAGACAAGAGAAGCAATACTTCGGCCTAACTGAACATACCCAAGTCGTTTATGGACATTTTCGTGCAAACATTCTTTTATACCGCTTATGGGCTCAAGAGATGCCTCGTCATTGAAATCTATGCGACCTTTTTATGATTTCGGAGACCTCTCGCTGGCTACTGCTTGCAAAGTTATTGGAGGGCTTGTCGGGACCATAATGATCGGCAGGATTTCGCCTATCGGACTTCATCACGTTGTCTTGCATGCCAGCCGTGATCCTCTCCCGATGCATCTGGCAACCTCTTTGGCTGCTTGGAGTCTCCCTGACTTAGCAACTAAAGCAGACTCCTAACGCTCAGCAGCCAGGGGGTCCTGCTGATGGGAGCAGCATCGTGTGGCTGTGGCTGTATCGTCCACTTGGCAAAGAACTCCTTGCAAGGTGCAGTCACTGTAGGCGTTTGGAAAACTTTGCCCTTTGGTCACCAAAGACAATCAAAATATCTTTAAATATTTTTTGGGACATCAGTCTCTTTATAAAGCTACATGTTTTATCCTGGAGGGGTTATTTGCTTTTGATTTCCATTCCATTATAATCCGGCGCTTCCATTCAACAGTAATAAAGTAGAAGCATGGTTTACATTAAATCAACATCAAAGAAGTTCCGCTAGGGTGGAAGATTCAACAGTTTAAAAAACACATCATTGCAATTTGATAAGGAGCAATCTGGCCTTTTTTGGGTCGAGCGTTTTGATGTTGATTCCAGTGCTACACAGCGATTGACGAATGGTGTCAGCGCAGATGAAGAAAGATACCAGTCCTCCATAGACAATCACTCCAAGCTTCAATACAAGGCACCGGCATCACTTTTGCCCGGGGCGTTGCCAAGAAGAAGTCTACGTGTGGCCATACCTTCAAGAGCAAAGTCCTCTGGATTACGCCGCTCTCTGCCACGCCAGAATACGAGTATTAACCTCCTCGCTGCAATGGGGTTGTGGCCCCACAGTTCAAAGGGGACGAGGTTAGGGGCCATTGTATGTGGCAATGAAATCATGTCGATCCAATACCGCCATTAAAACCCTGAAAAGGTCTCTGGTCATTCACCTCCATTATGAAATTTTATGCCGTGAACCGGCAGATCGTTTTCACCTCGCAGCTATGGAGCATCCTCCTTTGGGAAAACAAAGTTATCAGTCGGTGCTTTTTCTGTGGACACAACCCTGTGGACATGAGGCATGCTCGGCTTATCACACCTCCCCTGGCTACAAAACTGAGGGAGAGACGAAAACCAGAGATTGTTCTCATTTGCGTATAACGAAAGTGAATGATGAATGGAAAATGTCTGACAACAGGAAATGTCCTCCAGTTGTATAAGAAAGCTGTTTCCTTTCGTCTCTCCCACTCCTCCTCCCTCTCTCTCACTCTGTTCCTCCTTCGCCTTCCTCTCTTCTTTTTCTTCTTCTTTAACCGCAAAGCATCTTAATCAGCTGCCCATACATTCCTTTCTTCCATCCACACCTCGCTCATCTGATATCACCACTTCTCTCATTTACTCGATGACTTAGTCACTCACTCAGTCACTCAATCACTCACACAAACACTCATTCGCCAACTAATTCACCCTCTCACTCCTTTTCTTAATTTTCACTCACTCACTTACTAATTCGCTCACTCGCACACTCGCTCGCTCGCTCATTCACTTATTCGCTCATTCTGTCACTCATCATTTTCATGAGCTTACTTCACTCCTTTCTGGTCACAGAATCAAAGAGGATAAAAGGAACAGCAGGAGATAGGGATGACAAAAGCAAGTACGCTGAACGGTACTACGGACATAAAATAGTCACAGCTGTGGCAGGTGTGGCTATCCAATGTCAATTCCATAAGAGCCCTTTTGTGCTGCACGGAATCTACAAGCGTCTCTCTCGCAGCCAAAACTGCATCCAGGAATAACGTGACTCACATCAGACACGAAAGGAATATCTCACACAGATAAGGAGATGAAGGAGATGAACGGTACTACGGACATAAAATAGTCACAGCTGTGGCAGGTGTGGCTATCCAATGTCAATTCCATAAGAGCCCTTTTGTGCTGCACGGAATCTACAAGCGTCTCTCTCGCAGCCAAAACTGCATCCAGGAATAACGTGACTCACATCAGACACGAAAGGAATATCTCACACAGATAAGGAGATGAAGGAATGGGACAGAGGCGTGAAGAAATATGGGACGGTTGATGAGGGTGCTGCTCAAGACACAACACTCCGAAATGTAACTAACCACAATCGAATAAGCCCAGACTTTGCGTGCAATACACACATGCATAGTGGCTGGAAAGTACATCCTCTCCGTTATCCTGAATCTTGAAAGGAATGCAGCACCAAGATATACACATGAAACAGGCTCCATCACTGTCAGCCTTAACGAGAATGCTATTGAACACCGTCTACTCTCAATAAACCAATGGAGTTGTGGCGCCAGAGAGCCGACATGTTGAGACAAACGCTATGCAAATACATCTATTGCGTTTACACAATGCGTTGCAGAACACAGAGATCAGCTGACACCAGTGTTTGCTAGCATCTGATCCGGATGCTGTGAATGCTACCATCATTCAGCACAAAGAAAATTGCGAAAATGCGTCGCAGCTTGGAGAGATGCGCGTTATGCTCAACAACGTCTTTGTCTTTGAGCTGCTAGCTAGTCGAATTTCTGTGGCGTCAGGTGCCCCTGTGGTAACTGCCACAGTTGTGAAAGAGGCCTGGATTGCTTTTCCTGTATCACGAGAGGAGTTAGAATAAGGAGCTCACAACCGATGCCCATTGCCATAGAAACAAGCTGGGAGCAGTCCAATGGGAGCACGCCACGTCTGTGCGCGGTGATGATGTATCCTGGACGGTACACAGGGGCAACCTGAGATGAAAATTCCTGTCACATTTCCATTATCGACCTCAAAGTAAATCTGCGAGATTAGAAAAATCTTAGTCGTGACCCCAATTCTGACTCTATGATCTCTTTTATTCGTTCGCTACTTGCAGTAACACCATTGCGGGTTTAGTGTTATTTCGTTTTTAAAAGAGCATGGCATTTTTGCTTGTGAAGTTGCATCCCCGAATAATGATCACGGACAAAAGCAGACGGCAGATTAATCTCCCATTAAATTGATGGCTTTCATTTGCTTCCTGGATGGCCTAGAATCAATACTGGTGATAACACGAGAGAGGTGAAAACGTGACTTTCACCATCTAAGGATTGCCCTCAGGCAAACATAAACAATAGAACCAAGGACAGCTTGAGGTATTGTGAGCAGGAAAACTCATTGAATTAAATGAAAATGTCTTAATTTGACTGAGCTCTCACATTGTTTTCGGATGTTGATTCCCGAGGATACATGATTCAATTGCATACAACTTTGTTTCAAATCATCCGAGTCAACACGGTTTTCACCACTTTGCAGAAGATGACATTTTAATTCAGAAATGCTGCACAATAAAACCGGGGTCTAATTTGAAAAACTCTATGCCTGGCAGCAATGCCTGTTGACAGGAAACTGTTGGCAATATGCACCTCGAGTTCTGGCTGACATTTTGATGTCTTTCACATAAAGTAGGCTCAGAAATGCCATTTCATTAGAGGAAAAAAATGCAGTATTAGTTTCCGTTTGCATTTCTCCTTGAAATTCCGCACGTACGTGGGTGACAATCAAGTCATTTTGCAACTCGTCTCCAGTGACATAAACATATGCTCCTATTGGTGGCATACTAGATGCAAAACGGTTGCTTACTCTTTCACAGGCCTCATTTGGTATCAACATACTCACAAACAGTATGGTGTTTCACGATTTATGTTAACTGTTGTGATTAGTATTACATAACTTGTGTGACAAATGAGCTATTGCAAGGTACTCAGCATCCTGTGACTTCAATGTTTTCTTATTCAAATCTCTCTCTCTCTCTTTCTCTGTGTGTCTCTCTCCCTCTCTCTCTCTCTCTCTCTCTCTGTGTCTCTCTCTGTCTCTGTCTCTCTCTGAAAAAAAGAGTAGAAGACAAGCAACCGACTGTTTCTTTCATGAGCAAGTCTGGCCCTGAAGAGGGCCGTTTGGGGGTTGTACTGCCGCCGATGCGGGTAATCACCGCTACAGGATGGAGAGGCAGCGGGTTGGCAGCATCAGCTTTGAAAGCTGGCCGTAAAGAAATACAGAGCATCGCTGCACGCCCCTGCCAACCCGCTGCCTCTCCATCCTGTAGCGGTGATTACCCGCATCGGCGGCAGTACAACCCCCAAACGGCCCTCT
>JAWQFJ010033836.1:107500-132500 GCA_034096865.1 Theodoxus fluviatilis
TACAAATACAACGGCAGACATTGCCACATTGTATTGGCAATTGATGTAAAGCAGTGTATTTCACTATTGTAGCCATGACCCTCGTTGTACAACGACGAAACGCGTTATGTCATATTGCAATCTGTAGTTTCAATGATAAAACCCCACTGCAATGTCACGACACACTTAAAACTCTGAGCGCTCCTAAGTTCACTATGGCACTAGAAGTGCTTGCAAAGTGGCTATTTGTACAGGCACGTTCACGTCCAATAGAACCCTTTACCCAAACGCCCAGATGAACTTGCTGCCGGGCTCCAATAGCTCAAAGGGTCGTTAACAGTTTCATTGCAAAAGCTGCTGAGCAAGAAGATCGAGCGTTTGCAGTTCAAGATTCGTGTTTGACGTGCAGAGAGACAGGTATCGGGCAGCGTGGTTAGCGGGTTTGCAGTGGCGCAGTGTCGCTGATGAGCAGCACAACGCTCAGCATTATGGCTGACACATTCGTCTCACTGTGTTGAATGGCAGCAAGTTGCCTGTCCAAATTCTTATAGAGGGCTGGCAAAATCACACACGCAGCCAACGAGGTCCTGGCGGAGGACCGCAGCAGCTGGAGACAGACTTTCAAGACAGACAGACGTACAGCGGAGTGCTAGTGAGCGGAGGGGAAACCAAGCGATGGATGCAGAAAAGAGAATGAATGATTAGATAAATGGACGGATGAGGCTTTACATCCTATCTGTCTTTGTAGGCATGTAAGACCACTGACTACCCGAATAACTGGTGTTCGTATGCATGAGCAAGTTAAGACTTACTCCCCCGTCATTCGCCCTCTGAGAATGGGGCGGGAAGACACGTGGATCGTTTCTTACCATCAGCCTGCAGGGGCCACAGCAGAGAACGTGGAATGTGGCGAATGATGAGGCACTGTGCTATCGCCATTGCTGCGCTCATCTGCGTCTGCTTCAAAAATGGTTGCTGCACAAGAGTCGGGCTAGATAGCCACAACAAAGCTTACACACTATGAATCAAAAGCGGGCAAATACCCATGCTCCTTCGACCCATCCCACCCATCCCCTTCCCAAATGGAAGTAGAAGAGAAAGAAGTAAAGAAAATAATAGCCGTTTTGCTCTGCTATATTTAGGCAAAACGAAGGCTCGCTTACAGAAATAAATTCAAGATACTGCGCGGTCATTGGTCAGAGCGAAAGGCTGCGTCGAATGCGAATTCATGGTCCAGAGACAGCTGCCGTGGTCATAGAAAGCAATCGATGACGTTAAGCCTCACGAGGAACTGAGACTCCAAATGAGACAGGATGCACACAGGACGATGATGACGAGGCACGATAAAACATTAAAAGCATAGGTCACGGAAGAAACGCACATTGATACATTTTCATATATTCCAATCTGCATCATTTTAATAATCAATTTTCTACTCTTCACCCAAGCCTCAGCCACTGTGCTCGTAATCCTTTTGCACCTCGACCATCTTGGACACCACCCAGTGCAAATATTTTACTTTAATTGTCACGACTTGCTTTTTACTTTAGCGTCGGAGCCCGTGACTCTCTGATATTTCGCCTACCTTTTCTGATGGACTTTGGCCCTGCCCGTGCATTGCCCCCAGTAGTGGTCAGTCAAATCTCATCGCTGTTCCTTCTTTTCCTTCCCGTAAAGTTAATTTTCGGTTTCGTTTGAACTTAGGATTGCCGCTCCTCGTTTTCTTGCCTCCTTTTCTCTATCGATTTAAGATGACGTCACCGATCGACTGTGTTCCGAGTAATTGTAGTCGACTAATGCATGTTAATGGGATTGTTGTGGCTTTGTAGAGAATTTCGTGCGCTTTATGGTGCCATGTGTGGCTAGGTTGCCCGTATTGATGGACATCATATGCCTCGTGTTGTAGAAGGCGAGCGCCCTGGGACGCTCTGGTCCGCTATCCCTTATCTCTGATGCAAAATATGCGAGAGTGCCGCGGAGCACTCGCCTTATACACCGGGAGGATGCTGAGGGGTACAATCGCACTCTACTTTACATACCGCCTAACAAAGTGTACGACGCCTAAGCATTCCGTGTGGCCACGTGGCAATAGCGCAGTTCTCTAGCAATGAAAACACAAAACGTCAAAGCAGATATATACACATTCATTCTTTCTCTATCGACCAAGTCGAATGACATGGGGGTTTGCTTTTGTCCCTTTCAAGCAAAACACGTGACTTTATCGTTTGAGGAAAACCCTTCCGTCATCTTTGGCAACTGGCATGGATGGATGGATGGATGGATGGATGGATGGATGGATGGATGGATGGATGGATGGATGGATGGATGGATGGATGGACGGATGGATGGACGGATGGATGGATGGATGGATGGATGGATGGAGATTTACAACCTATCAGTCTTTGTAGGCCATGTAAGGCCATTAATCACGGAGTCAATGAAACTGTAGATCTACATGTAGAGTAAGCGCAAGTCAAGTCACGATGTCAATATCTATTCGCCTTTTACGAATTGAGTAGAAAGACGCGGTGCGTCTATTCTCACCCCCAACAGGGGGGTTGGCAACTAGGATGAATGCCATTCTACTCTCAGTTTGTGACCATTGGATGTACACCTATCTTTGAAAGTAAGAGGCATCACCATAAAGCAGAAATAATCATTGATAAATGTGTCCGAGCCAGATAAAACGGAGGAGAAAGACGTGCAGAGGAAACATGTCGGCGTGCTTTGAACTATACAAAATTGGCTTTTAAGTTGTGTAATTCTGGGTCATTGGATTGATCAAACGGCGGTGAGTTTTATGCTGTTATTCTAAACGGCACTAAACTACTGGTGCTATTGACAACTGTAAACCTTCTCGACCCATAAAAAAGGTTTTAACGTCTTTGAAAGCAGAAAGAATCCCGAAAAACCGAAGTCTCCCAACTGTTTAATCGGATGGGCTCTGATGCGTGAAAGCCGACCAGAATAGTTTGTATCGACGGCTCAGCTGCCAACTTCCAAGTCAAAGTCCGGTCCCTGAGATGCATGAAAGTCGACATGGATCCGACTTCGAAGTTGCCAACTAAACGTTGTGACGTAGTAAATAACTAGAGTGAATCCCGGGAATCCCGTCTGAGTGCGCATGTGCAAGCGTCTTTGGCTGTCGCCTGCTTGTTGGCAGATAACGCATTATGTGCGCTTGCAAGTCCTCGTGAAACTCATCTGCAATTTTTAATATTTCATGGCAATGAAATATAAATATATTGTATATTTCTCCATTATCGAGCGAATCAAGCGGATTCGTGCGGTTGATATTCTGTCCCATCTCCTTCGTTGCAGTTGCCGATCAAACACACCCGTGAACGCTGTCATCTTTTGTGTTCAACTGTGACTGTGTTGACATGATTTTACGCTCTCGCTTTAGCCTCAGCTCACATTTTCCTCACCAAACTCTTGAAACCCTGGAGTACATCGACACACATTTTCTCGATTACAATTTAAGAAATTTAATCTGACCAGTGTTTTCAGAACACAGATGCAAATTAAATGTATCGTTTTCATGGCAGATGCTCCGGCGTGTAGACACGTCGACCTGCATTTCCATTTTTAAAATGTTGGAGCTTTCATGAACTATTGATGCATTCAAAATACAGCTTTGATAATTTAATGCTGTTCATGGCTTACAATTTTTGGGGGATGGGTTTCTAGTATCCCAAAATACAGCGTTATCTGTGCGAACCGTAGACAGGTCCGCCATTTAATTGTGCAAATAGTTGGCAAAGTCTACGGATTTAGTCGATCTCTTGATGTGGTGGAAATATCGTCGTCAACCACCGTCTAAATGACCGACAGTCAGGTTTCATTCATTGCAGACTGTGTCGGCTTTCATGCATCAGAGCCTTGATTACGACATAAAACATTGGTGTACCCAGAAAAGCACGCAAATGCAAATTCGCCATCCATTTTCCGCTTCATGTTCTCGGCTAAATGTCATGGAGGTAGTTAAATCTTGCGGCCAGGAACACAGGTAGGCTTCCGGTGTTATCAGCGCTGTGGACGGGAAGTACGTCTCCGCCCTAAACACCGGTATTCTGTTGGCCATGAATAGGCCAGGCGGTAAAAAAAAAGGACCACTATGTTCTAGCAAAGATAGGAGGCGGCGGTCTGAGATGGTTTGACATTCATCTGCTCCGCTCCGCTAGATCAAAGAGTATAGGTTACACAAAGATAGTTCATTAGCTAATTGTTATGAGGATCGAGACACGTTGCGCCCCAAGCGGCCAGGACTATGGGGAAGTAATCACACTGCTTAGATACATGTAAAAAGTGCTTGTTTGTCGACGCGTTTCTGATGCATTCCGATCATGTTTGTGAATACATTTACGGTGTAATGTGTAATAAAATGATTTGTTGCAATAATGGGGGTGTTTTGGCTTTGTTTTTTTGTAGCAGGCGTTGTGAAATCGAAATATTCGGTTCATCTAAATGGATGCTTCTGCGCATGCGCGTGAGCCTATAGTCCGTTTAAACATTGCTCTGTCAGTGGACGCTACTGACTTCGCACGCCCGGGGAGTTATGCCAAAGATCCGGCCGCGTTAAAGCATGCAAAAATATTAATTAGATTAAAAACTAATCGAAAATAGTCATGTTAGCCTGTTGTAACGTATACTTTCTGCACAAAACCCACAGAAGATAAGTAAACAAACCTCGCCGGTCGTATGAACCTAGATGGCTAGCAGATGAATAATCTTTGTCTCCACTGACAGAGCAATGTTCAAACGGACTATAGGCTCACATTTCGATGAACCAAATATTTCGATTTCACAACGCCTGCTACAAAAAAACAAAGCCAGAACACCCCCATTATTGCAGCAAATCATTTTATTACACATTACACCGTAAATGTATTCAAAAACATGATCGGAATGCATCAGAAACGCGTCGACAAACAAGCACTTTTTACATGTATCTAAGCAGTGTGATTACTTCCCCATAGTCCTGGCCGCTTGGGGCGCTGCGTTCCGAGCGTCTTGTAACTCTATATAGCAAAAGCTCGGCATGAGCTATCTTTGTGTAACCTATAATCTTTGGCTAGATCTAATCTGTTGTGACTAAAAGCATCACGTACCCAGATATTACCGAGTTGGAAAGAAAACACCATGCATGTTTATGTAACACTCTCAAGTAATTCATTTTATCGATAAATGTTACATTATCATAACAATAATTTGTATCTGTCGACAGCCTGTTTTCTTTTTTGTGTGTGTCCGTTTTATTGTCTCTCTGCCGATGTTTCCATGGTGATGAAAGAATGGAAATCGATGCAGTTGTGCAGGTTATGGTCGAAACTGAATAATCTGTCGCGTGCTGCTAACCTCGAGTTGCATGCTGTTATCGCGGATGAGGCGACTGTTTAAAGTGCACGCTTATAATGTATGTGAGGAAAGGGAGGTTGCTGAACAGAATACGTTTTTTCCACAAGCTGCTGCTTCACTCTGAAACAACAATTTAGTTGTTTTCTTGCGGCAACCCTGTGTTGCTCTTCCATATATCTGGCACGTGGGAAATGTTTGTGGGTGCATGTCCATGAATGCCGAGTGTGGTCAGTCAAAACTGTCTCTGGCAGTGAAACTGTACCCTCCTACAAGCTGGAAATAGCCAGAAAATGTGTCGTCAGGGGGGAATTCAAACTCTTCCTTAGGTTACTTGCCAGCTCCCTGTGGTTTCGGGTAAGAATAGAAACACCGAGTTTCCCTACGCGAATCGTAAGAGGTGAATAACTACAGAACTAGTGACTTATCTTGCTCTTATGGTCGATGGCATTACATAGCCTGCTTACAAAGACTGATAGGCCGTAAGCAGTATCTGCAACTTGTTAAATGCTATATATAGCTAAATACATGCGTTCGCATCAACTCTCATGGTGTCCTCCCTGTCGGTTACACCAGCGCTCAGACAAGCCGCACGGTCATTGACCCTAACCTTAGTGAGGAGAGGATTAGTCGAGGGATCTCAGTGCCTGTCTGAGGTGGGGAACGACAGTGTCAAACCTCAGTTGTTGGGATGGAAGATCATGTGTCAATTGAATAGATTATCATTCCTCTACGACAAAGTCCTGGGGCGCGTTTCTTTGTCTAGTATTCCTCGAGAATCTCAAGAGAAATTCGAGGGCCAGGCGTTGCCTACGGCGTCTTGTTCACAAGGAGGCACTCGCTGCGAAGGAGGTACCTCGCCGCGTCTAGCTGGGGCGCATTGTCTACGCTAGGTACCCTCCTCGAGGGTAAGCCGTGAGCAAGGCAAGCATCAAAAGACGTATTAAAAACGGCCAACTGTTGTCATCAAGTGCTTGTAACATGTGAGATAAAGTGACTGCGCATGACAAACATGGCTGAGACACAGAAGCATTTTCTAAGCAATCGCTCCGCAAAGTCCTACGCGAACTAAGTACGTTTCTCAGTAGATTTACACTGACGTAAATGATTAATTTAATGAGATGTAGACATGATGTTTTCGAAAAGGGAATAACACTGGATGTCTGTACCAGTCGAGTAACGCCATTCACTTTCAGCTTGGTTAAATTTAAGTTCATCCCTTCGTTTCCATGGTACTTTGTTAATTTTGTTATGTCCCGGTTGTTTGGTTAAGATTTAGAGTGGCTCAGACTTCTTGTCTACGATCATATTCAACTTTATCCCTCCAGGTTTACTGGAGGTCCTACAGACTTCATCTGTCTGTCTGTCTGTCTGTCTGTCTGTGTGTGTGTCTGTCTGTCCCGACTCCACGGCTTATATCTCAAAACTACTGGACGGATTTCCTTGAGATTTTGCACACTAACTGGAAGTTAGGTCCGATTGAATGTATCAAATTGTCAGAATCGAGGCTTGAAGAGAAAGTGGTTTTTTAAGGTCGTATTCTCAAAATTACCGGTCTAAAAATTATTGAAATGACAATTGACGGAATAGCCAAATTTGACGTCAAATGGGTTAATAACGTTACGTCATTTGCAAGTACAATTTCGATCCTATATGTATGCCAGGAGAAGAATTTCGAAACACCTGGGGAGGTAGGCAATTTGATGGAATGGCGAAATTCCAACATGTGCGACGTCATCAATAACGTGACGTCATTTGCGAGGACAGAGAATGAATTTAGATAGATAGATATGTCCTCAGATGTCTTAGGCCGCGAGGCCTTTATCTGATCTTTTGATCAGTACTTATGGCTACTCTCACTTTTTACTACCCTAGTTCTAACGATCTTAAAAGATCGTGCCTATTCTCTATACTTTTCTTCCGGTGGCTTATGAGTGGCAGAGAATGGTATGGCAACAGCGGGTGGCCAACATCATCACAGTACATGTAGTCTTTGAACATCGTGACAATTCTTTTTTTGAAGCTGTTTAATGACGAACACTGAATTTGAGAACACTGGTAAAGGAGAAAGAATTATCCCTCATGGTTTACTGGAGGTCCTACAGACTTTATCTGTCTGTGTGTGTGTGTGTGTGTGTGTGTGTGTGTGTGTGTGTGTGTGTGTGTGTGTGTGTGTGTGTGTGTGTCTGTCTGTCTGTCCCGACTCCACGGCTTATATCTCCAAAACTACTGGACGGATTTCCTTGAGATTTTGCACACTAACTGGAAGTTAGGTCCGATTGAATATATCAAATGTTCAGAATCAAGGTTTGAAGAGAAAGTGGTTGACGGTCGTAATACGATTTTTTCCATTCATGGTCGAAACTTCGGCTTCGCTGGCTTCGAGATCGTTTTCGCCTTGCAGACGACTGCTTCGTATTCAAATCATCACTGCAAGGCAGCGCGAAATTGACCGAAGTCGATTAAAAAAACTCGTATTCATACACATAATAAACCAATTCGATTTTCTTTCTCAGATTATTCAGACTTTGTCCGATAATTACGACCGTAAGATAGCAGTGATTTGACATTCGGCGTCACCGTGTCATGTGACGGTGATAGTTTCGTCTGCAACTCGCACTTACGTTATGGTCGAAGTAGATTGATGTTTACTTTGTCCGCTGAACGCTGTCAAGACTAATGCTCGAATGAATGAAGTATGATTTCATAATTTTTCCGGATTATTACAAATGTATATCAAGTACATCAGTTCAATTTAATCGAGTCAATTAATCGAGTACATGTCCACTACGTGAAAAATGTGTTGAGTGGAACGCAAGTCAGAAAAGTTACACTTGCAGTCTAAACAACAAAATGAATACAGTGTTTGTATTGAAAAATCAGGTCAATCTTTTCGTCGTTTGGTTCCACGACAAGAGTATGAAATCTTGTTTTCAGCGAGATTAGGAGCTTCTGCAAACATGGCTGACAACGGTCAGAATGGTTATAGTTGCTTGGTTTTTTCCTTGTCAAAACTTGTTATACCGTCAGATTGTAACCACCATAAGATTTTCTGCAACTTTTCAAAGCAAATCTAGCCTAAAAACCTACCAGTTATGCATCGTGTTATCAGGATTGACTGGTTGCTTGTAGAACGACGGTACTCGGTAGCAGTACCACACATGGTGTGTGCGTGAATGAGTACAAATGCACATGTCTGGTGTGAACATCTATAAAGTATAATACACTTCCTCCTCTGTGTGACTGTGTGAGTGTTAATTCAGCGTCTATGACATGCCAAAGGAAAACAAAACATGTCATAATAGGAGCTTTCCTGAACCTATCCATCATGTTTTAAATATATGGTCGATTGTTCCTGGGCCAATAGCTTAGAAATGGATTTACATGCTTTACAAACACTCCGTCATAGCAATTCTCTAATGGCTCAGCTGGTAGAGCGATCGTCTCTTGGTCATGCATGACCAGGTTTGATTCTGCGCTGAAACTTTTGTTTCTTCTCTTTTTTCGAGAGGTTGTGGGTTCAAACCCGACCTGGGTTTTTGTGTTTTTATGTGTGTGTGTGTGTTTTCCCCCTCTTTTCTTGAGAGATTGCGGGGTCGAACCCGATCTTTTTTTAGAATTTTTTTTAATATGCCAAAACCTGGAGGTTCAGCGCCAGCGGTTTTTATCCCTCCAGGTTTACTGGAGGTCCTACAGACTTAATCCCTCCAGGTTTACTGGAGGTCCTACAGACTTTATCTGTCTGTCTGTCTGTATGTGTGTGTGTGTGTGTGTGTCTGTCTGTCCAGACTCCACGGCTTATATCTCAAAAACTACTGGACGGATTTCCTTGAGATTTTGCACACTGACTGGAAGTTAGGTCCCATTCAATATTATCAAATTTTCAGAATCAAGGTTTGAAAAAAAGTGACTTTTTTACATTTTGATGTTGCAATGAAAACGATACAACAGACTCCATTTGCAAAATCTGTGACGTGATCATTTGACGTCGAATAACGTGACGTCATTTGCCAGGAGATTTTCGAGCAGCATGGATCCTATTATAGAATCAATGCGAGGAGAATAAATTCGAGAACATCGGTGAAGGTGAAAGAAGGATTTTTTACGATGCGTGTCGTTTCGTATCCTGGACGTTTTTGTACCTAGTCGTTTCGTACTAAGACGCGCACTCGGCTATTTTTACACTACACGAAGCGAGGTACGGATTTACACACGTTGCATTGTCTTTGTCATCACAGTTTTTAACAAATTCAGCATTTTTAACAACAGTATTTTCTCCTGAGGTTTAACAGTGAAAGGAATCTTGTGCATCACAAATTACGAAGTTCGATTTTTCTGTTCTTCTCGCGTTTATCATTTTATGCTGCTCGATCGTCTGCTGCTCAGGCCGGGCGTAGATCATAATTATGCGTCCGGTGTTTATTTCTTTATTTAGACCAGCTTGTTAGGGACGTGCTTTTCCGTGGAGAAAATTGTGTATAGATCTTTTACGAGAGATATAGTTTACTGACACCTTGACCCTTTTCCCAGCTTTAGTTTAGTGTGGGGATTTTCATTTTAGTGTTTACGCTCGCTTCTCCATGCACTCGGTTAATTATTGTTCATGTTTACAAATTACAAAACGAACGGTTTCTCACACACATATAGCTGTCAAGAAATACTATAAAAACCCTTGCACGCACTTGCATTCTGCTATTCGTTCACTAAACTTTATTCCTCACGCACGTGGCATAATCTATACAACATATCTCGCACAAGCGCTCTGGGGGAGACACGCGAAAACGGGGAGATCACTCTGTCGGAAATCTCGCTAAAATCAGCCGAGTGTGCGGTCTTATTAATGAATGGTCTTTGGTTCAGTCTCTTAACCCTGAGATGGGTTGTTGAGGCACCACTGATGACTTTCGGACAATCTTCCTCCATCGATCTCTATCCTCTGTGGCTCGCTGTGAGTCAGCAAAGGTCAAGCCTGTCCACTCTTTGATGTAGTATTCCCACCTCTTTCTCTGCCTGCCTCTCCTTCTCCCACCTGGTAGGCGTACGGTACCTTGCAGGATGGTCTTGGCCAGCCCACTGCCTCTTGACACGTGACCGTACCACTTCAGCTTTCTGCTTTTCACGATTGAGAGCAGGTCTTTGTGCTGTCCAATTGCTCTCCTGACCCTGTTGCTGATTTCCTCATTCGTGACATGGTCTTTATATGAGATGTTCAAAATCTTGCGGTGGTTTCCGGAAAAGAACGTTATAGATGCTTTAAAAACACTCAGCCATATCAGTTTTCAATGGCACATTTGGTAGAGCATTGAACTCTTGGTCATGCGTGCGCTGAAACTTTTTTCTCTCTCTTTTTTCGAGAGGTTGTGGGTTCAAACCCGACCTGGTTTTTTGTGGTTTTGTGTATGTGGGTTTTCCCCTCCTCTTTTCTCGAGAGGTTGCGGGTTTGAACCCGATTTTTTTTAAATAGTGCCAAAACCTGGAGGTTCAGCGCCAGCAGTTTTTATTAGTCTGTCTGTGTGTCTGTCTGTCCCGACTACACGGCTTATATCTCAAAACTACTGGACGGATTTCCTTAAGATTTTGCACACTAACTGGAAGTTAGGTCCGATTGAATGTATCAAATTGTCAGAATCGAGGCTTGAAGAGAAAGTGGTTTTTTAAGGTCGTATTCTCGAAATTACCGGTCGAAAAATGATTGAAATGACAATTGACGGAATAGCCAAATTTGACGTCATTAATAACGTTACGTCATTTGCAAGTACAATTTCGATCCTATATGTATGCCAGGAGAAGAATTTCGAAACACCTGGGGAGGTAGGCAATTTGATGGAATGGCGAAATTCCAACATGTGCGACGTCATCAATAACGTGACGTCATTTGCGAGGACAGAGAATGAATTTAGATAGATAGATATGTCCTCAGATGTCTTAGGCCGCGAGGCCTTTATCTGATCTTTTGATCAGTACTTATGGCTACTCTCACTTTTTACTACCCTAGTTCTAACTATCTTAAAAGATCGTGCCTATTCTCTATACTTTTCTTCCGGTGGCTTATGAGTGGCAGAGAATGGTATGGCAACAGCGGGTGGCCAACATCATCACAGTACATGTAGTCTTTGAACATCGTGTCAATTCTTTTTGTGAAGCTGTTTAATGACGAACACTGAATTTGAGAACACTGGTAAAGGAGAAAGAATTATATCTGTGTGTCGACTCTCTGTCTCTACATTTCAATTGACGTAACAGCAGAAATTATGGGTAACCTTTTACACAGTTTTAGATCAAAATCGAGTCCTTTGTATGTTGAACGTCTACGTTGAACAAATACTTTTTGTCTGCATTTCTCGTACTGGCACAACTTGGTGACTTAAAGAAGTCGCTCCACTCCACGTCTACGAGATCATTGTACAATTTGTAAGCCTATATTAGGTCACCACGAATTCTTCTTCTCCTCACTCAATAGTACATGTACTACCAAGTTCTGTTTGTATGGTCTAGTGGCAGTGAATCGATAATAAACTTACCTGAAATAGACCTTGAGTATCCTAAAATGTACAAGACCACTCAAATTTCATGAACTATCATCCATTTTCCTACAATTGTGTAGTACAATCGTTTTAGCGTTTTTAATCAACCCTGATACGACCTATCGCGATTTTGTCCTTTCATATCATGGTCGAAACTTTGCTGGCTTCGCGGATCGCTTTCGCCTATCAGACGACAGCTTCGTATACAATCATCACTGCGAGGCAGCGCGAAATTTACCGAAGTCGACCAAAAAACTCGCATTCATACAAATAATGAACCAATTCGAGTTTCTTTCTCAGATTAGTCAGACTTTGTCCGATTATTACCACCGTAAGATAGCAGGAATTTAACAACCGGCGTCATCGCTTCTGATTGGCCGGTTTGTGTCACGTGACGGTGATAGTTTCGTCTGCTACTCGCTCTGACGTTATGGTCCAAGTAGTTTGATGTTTACTTCGTCCGCTGAACGCTGCCAAGACTAATGCGTGAATGAATGAAGTATGATTTCATAATTTTTCAGGATTAATACAAATTTATATCAAATACATCAGTTCAATTTAATCGAGTCAATTAATCGAGTACATGTCCATCAAGTCAAAAATATGTTGAGTGGAATGCAAGTCAGAAAAGTTACACTTGCAGTCTAACACCATCAGATTATCTGCAACTTTTCGAAGCAAATCTAGCCTAAAAACCTACCAGTTATGCATCGTGTTAACAGGATTGACTCGTTCTGTTCCACAGTTGGCGGAGAACGTTTCAATTTTGCTGGTTTTCAGCATTACGCGATCGCGCAATTTTTTTCTTCAAATCAGAAATACCTTTACATTTTTGTCCTCCTGTAACCACCATCAGATGTCCAGCGTCGGCATTAACAAAGAATTACAGAAAACCCACAACAACTATTATCTTTTTATCCATAAATAAAGACACTTCATACACAACACTTTCATGAAACACAAACAAACAAATGAAAATATAGATTTTTTTTCACCAGCATTGTCCACTTTAGGGTGGCGAACTTTTGTCTCAGTGTCATATCAATTCTCTAAGTCTAATGGCTCGTGTGGTAGAGCATTGGACTCGTGGTCATGCATGACCAGGTTCGATTCTGCGCTGAAACTTTTTTCTTCTCTTTTTTCGAGAGGTTGTGGGTTCCAACCCGACCTGGTTTATTGTGTTTTTGTTCATGTGTGTTTTTCCCCCATCTTTTCTCGAGAGGTTGCGGGTTCGAACCCGATCTTTTTCAAAAAAATTTTAATATGCCAAAACCTGGAGGTTCAGCGCCAGCGGTTTTTATTCTTCTGGAAGGAGGATAGTTGGTGACGTAACCACAAGCTATTCAGAACGAAAAATTAATCAATGTTGCTGACGTAAAACCTGTAAAATTCGGCGGGTGTTTTTACGAAAGTTGAATATTTAAAATCATACCGACACAACACAGATTTAAAAAGGCTGAGTTTCAATAAAAGAAAGGAAGGATGGATGAATGAATTGACGGATGGATGATGGACAGATGAATGCATGGACGTATGGATGGATGAACAAGGCTTTACGGCCTACAAGCCTTTATAGGCAATGTAAGGCCACATGGCTTACTTATATTACTAATGTTGGCTGCAGTAAGTGCAAGCCAACACTTCATTTCCTCGATCGTGTGCCTATTACGAATTGCGTAGGGAGACGTAGTGGCTCTATTCTTTCCCACGACCAGCGTGAAGATTAGAAGGAAGGGGGCAGACACGGGAGAAAGTGAGTGCGGTAATGGAAGACACGGCAGGACTAGGACAGGAAGCGATTCCAGAATGGAAAGTGGGTTCCCACTGATAAATCTCTTCCTAAACTGTCGTAGGCTTCAGAAAAACACATAACTGACTAAATCGACCATATCAAAACGATAAAATGAATTTACATCGACTATATGACCACGTAAATCTCTTCCCTGGTAGTGGTCCGAAAAGCAGTTGAGATTAATCTCTGCTCAACCTAGATATGTCGAGATGCAGAGCCAAGCGTCGGGTTTGAGAGTCTCTGTCTTCAAGCAGCGTTACCATCAAGGACTCTTAGACTGGTTCCTTGCAGCTCGTAAGGAACTCACTCTGAAGTTCACGACAATTTGGCGCCGAGAAAGGATCAACCTTCTATTGTAGAAGGCTGCCTCAGGAAATCATGTTTGTGTCTGACCTGAGGTCATGCCTTCGACTCCCCTGAGTGCAGCACAAGAGTTACAAGTTTATTATATGCATATTGATTTCCACACATCACCCCGTCTCTCTCTCTCTCTCTCTCTCTCTCTCTCTCTCTCTCTCTCTCTCTCTCTCTTATATATATATATATATATATATATATATATATATATATATATATATATCATGCTTTCTTCTCTCTCACTCTACGTCTCTGTCCATTTGTCTGTCTTTCTTAACCCATCCCCATTTCCCCGTCTTTCTCAGCCACTGGATTGCTCTGCCGCCATTATCCCACTGTGTGTGTGTGTGTGTGTGTGTTCATCTCTCTCCCTGCCAGTCTGCCTTTGTGTGTGCATGTGTGTGTGTGTGTGTGTGTGTGTGTGTGTGTGTGATGGACGGTTTGCCGGTCGTTCTGCCTGGCTCTCTCTGCATATCTCCTTCTTTCACGTCTTCACTCTCTTTCTCCAATCACATACAAGTTTTGCATTTTGAGCAGAGCCAGGTAAAGACAAGAGCTCCATTGAATGTCTTGTAAATGGGAAGGGAGAGACGCAGGCCACGACAACTTCTGTTGGTGACTCAACACTGAAACTCCCTTGAACTTCATATGTTGCCTGGCAATGACGTGGAATAGGAGCTAGTAATACTTCGGAGGAAATGCTACGCGATGGAGGCTTCTTGTCGACCTTCTGCATCAGAACCTTAAAAAATGCGAATGGCACCGCCCGGAGATATCGACAGATCTTTCCAATTATACACAATAAAAATCTAAGGATCTTTCCAATTATTTTGGATTAAACTGCTCCAATTTCAAGGAACTTTGACAAGTGAATAATCAAATGATGATGGTTTACTTTAAGGAGTCGTCTACAGTTTTCTGGAATGCTGCCGTGACAAAAAGGTCGAGAAGTTTGTCAAGGGATTCTGAAATAAATCCCGAATTTCCCTTTTGGTCGTTGAGGGTATGCTTTCATGTCAGCTTTTCTGAGGTAAAAGCACAAAGAGGGAAAATGGCTTAAGTCAGTAGGCTTGTTCAGGAGTACGAAGCGCTGCATGAGCGCTTCATGTTGGCAATTGAGCGCTCTTTGTACCTCGTGAACACCTACAGATTTACTGCAGCGCTTCACTTGCTAAAGGGGAGGTAAATCTTCTGCGCCGCATGTTGTGTTGCTAGACGCTAAGAAAGTGTTTTCTTTGCCTCAGACATCATTTATGCACATTTAAATGTATTCTGCACGAATAAAGTCCACTACTGTGTCATCCTTACTTGCCATTACTCGCTCATACAGAGCGCTTGGGGCAAATAAAGCCCGTTCCAGTCCCAAAATGATGTTTCTGAGGGTAATTTTACGCATCGACGGTCAGTGCGGGATCGAAGACGCCATTTTGAAAATCGTGTGAATCCCCCTCGGATATGTGATGCACCGCGCTGCTCATCGCCGAGTGAATCACGCCCCATAATTGCTGTTCAGGAGTGAAACACGTGCAGCGCTGTGCAGCGCTTCGCAGCGCTGAGTCTCCTGAACAAGCCTAGTGTGGTAAGAGATACAGGCTTAAAGTTTGCAGTTTGCCTTATGAAAAGATCACGATAGTTCGGATGCTTATGAAATCAGAGCAACAAGTCTTCTGGTTTAGAAATGAAGAGGGAGTGCAGTGCAATGAAACACAAGACACATCGCCTTTCCGACAGAGACCTGTCAGCGAGAAGTCAACGAAGGCAATCAGCACTTTAGAGATGTATTTTTCTCGTCTATTTGCCCATTATTTCTACTTTTACACCAAGTCTTCATGACGTGTCTATTTCAAGTGCTGTTTTCGAAACACCCTCTCCTGAAATACAATCGCACAACTCGATTTTCATCAAAAACTTTTTTTATGTCCTGGTCACCCATGTAGTGAATATTTCAATATACTTATATTGGTATTTGGAGTCAGGATAATTGTTCTTACAACTTAATCAGGTGTCTTTATGTTTTTGTTTTATGTGTAGATAATTTCCCTCCATAATGGGGAACCCGTGGCCATAACGCTGCCTTGGGTTTTGCTAGGCGGGTCCTTCTTTGGACGACTTTAACTTTAAGTAGTGCCATGTGTCATCGGAATGCATCTGACCAGCTGCAGCCAGAACTCCACAGAAGGTCTTTCCATTAGTGGTGTGCAGGCCACATTTCCGTTAAGTTTCTGCCGGGTCCTGGAATGCCGTTAGTGTTGCTTCATTTTTTGATGATCTGTTTTCCAGCAAGGGAAGGAATCGAGTGAAACCTTTGGCAGAAAAAAGTGTTTGAGATATTTCGGAACTCTTCCTGCTTCCTTAGTTTTTTCAATCGTTTCCATTTTGTTGACTCTCATATTTAGCGCCATGTTGACCGGTATATTTTCCACCGATGAATTCCTCTTAACGAGATCGTCATATCTTTCCTGCAACTGCACACTTAAATCTCTCTACACCCTGGAACGAAATCAATAGACTGTTAGGTTAAGCGGAAACGTATAGACTCTTGCACTGGTATGGAGCACGACCATTGCTACGTATTTATAGTTTTTATTTCTAATTTAATTACCAGTTATCAGCTATCTTTTGGTCGACAGAACTACACGTTGTCGAATGATATAAATAATGTCGTTGCCATAGCCTATATCCCAGTTCACATGGTCGACATCAAATTCCTACACAAGGCTCACTGAGCCAGACTGGGAAGAAAGAACAAGAAAAGACAAAATGGATCGAGCTCTTCACGAGAACTAGAACAATGATGGACACCTGCGTTATCACGGTGGAATGAGGTGAGGAGATGGTCGATTGTGCTCGCGCTTTGGCCATGTGGTACGTGGCAAGAGACAATCTATCGCAAACGCCCGGCACCCACTCTAGCATATTCGATCTCCAGCTTCTTGTACAGAGGGAAAATGGTTTGAGCGAGGTAAACTGCTGACTAGTCAAAAGAGACCAAGGCAACTTATATGACCTCGGAAAGAGGCCTGCGTCTTTTCGGATGGAGCATGCATGGTCTTTTCGGATGGAGCATGCATGGTCTTCCAGACCCTTAGGAACATTTATTGTCTGGCAAACCGTCTTTTCGACCTGACCGTGTTTCCTGGCACCCAGCTCTAACATCAACACATTTCTCCGCATTGTGTGGCTCTATGGCCGAGTGGGTAGCGTGCTTGACCTATAGTCGCATGCGGCTCTTGGGTGCGGCGTTCAAAGCTGCGCATATTCTAGAGTTGCATCCCTGAGCAAGGTGCTTTACCCACATTGCTTCTACCCACACAGAAGTCAAATGGGTACCTGTGAGGGCTGAGCTGGAAAATTGTGAAAGACAACTTTGGCGCAAGGGTGCAGAGATGATGTTGGAGTGATGAAAAGAGGAGCCCGATGACCAGGGGGTAAAAGTGCGCGTTTTGAGCACCCATCAGTTGGTGGAAAAACGCTATATATAAAGAAAATCACCATTACAAAAAGAGCACCTTTGAAGGGGAGGGAGAAACACCAAGTGTCACTTAATCAGATACCTGGGCACGAATTAGTGCATTCTATGTAATCATAAGCATTCGGTTTTCCATGTAATAGTGACATCTTAGGAAGCCTGAAAGGCTGGTCGCATTCTTACTTAACACTACCGCTGACTTCAATAGCAAGTGAGCACCAAAAGTAAAAACGCTTTATGACAAAGTGTGAAAAACTGAGGATCCACGACACCGTGTGATGGAATATTTAGCACAAGCACACACTCACACACACACACACACACACACACACACACACACACACACACACACACACACACACACACACACACACACACACACACACACACACGCACAACCCCCCCCCCCACACACACACACACGGAAAACACATCCACCGCTGCTTGGTTGAGGCGTCCTATTGATCTATGCAGCGTACTTCAAAGTGAACGGTGTTTACGAGCGGTCAGTGAGTACAGGTTCCAGTAGAGAAGCCAAGCTGGCTGATATACAGGGTTGAAACTTTGAAGCGATGTTGATGGATGAGCAGCTGCTTTTTCAATCTCCACAAGATAGGTGCATATCTACAGGTGACTGATGGCGTCCATTTCCTGGGCGCTTTGAAGAAGCTGACCGCGACAAAGGAAGCAATTACTGCGCAAACGTCTGTAAACACACAAGAAAGGGCCCGTGAAGAATTTTGGCGAAGCAAATGTTTGCATCTCATTATTTAGTTCTGCAGTGTGCCAGAGAGGTTGGCTTGTTTGAAAGTGAACATAATCTTGTCTTTCTCGTTTAAGTCTATCTTCTATTGCAGTACCTCTAGGCCTACGTCCTCCGTGTTCCAATAAAAGGCACGCGTGCCCTGCCACTTTTGCTTTGGGAATGGTTGCTTTGCTTTTATTTTTCTGCTTGCAACGCTGAGCAGCATGTCAGCTCGCCAGCACAGTGTTTGTAAATCTGCCACAGCCTTGTCGTTCTCTCTTCACGGTTTAGGTGCATTTCGGTTTGTGCAAATGCGTGCGTATGAAAAGATAACACAAACATTTCAGTTCGGGCAATTCAGTATCTTGCACATATATTTATTCTTTCAGCAACCAACATCAAAGACGCCATATAGCAAGACATGAAAGTTCGCGTGAAGCTGCGAGGATGGGTGTTATCTTTCCTTAGCGGCAATGAAGACAGAGGGGCGGCGGTGTCCTTTGCAGCGTCATATATCGCTCAGATGCTCGCTACAAGCACAGTTGTGTCGGAAAATCTGTTTTTCGTTCCCCCAAAGACGCAGAACGGTCACTTGAATACACTTTTTTAAATCTCCGATTATGTCACCCTTGAAAATGTTCCGGCACTCGTTCGCCTCATGCAGATATACAATGTGATCTACTGGAACGAAGTCTTTCGACAAGATATTTCGATATTTCAGATGTCATAAAAGTACAGTTTTGGTGGCCTGCATCCTTCACTTCACAAATGAACGTGTGCTTACTGAGTCACGCTCCAAGCAGCCACGTGAATGACCCAGCCAAATGCAAAGGACTCAACTCCTTCCCATCCTCGCTTTAGTACACGAAGGCTCTGAAAGAGTTCCACGTCTTTCTAAGCAGCGACTATGCCGACACGAAGAAAGAAACTCCTTCATTCTCACATTTGTCAGACACCATTATGTACAGGTATGGAGGGACGCGTGGAAGGCTACAGACACGCGTAAAGCAAGCAGACGTTCAAGGTTGGAGAAGGAGTGGTAGAGGCCTGGAGTTTGTGGTTGTGCCATCTGGGTCACAAACAAGCGATAAACTACAAACCTCCTAGTAGTTAAGCACCGCTTACAAGGTAAGTGCTCATTTTGCGAAACCTGATAGTGTAAATGCCCCTGGTTGCTCATTAGTTTACGAAAAATCTCACATCAAGACGAAGTTGTAACTTAAGATCCAATTCATGACCACATGCAGAACTCAGATGCAGCAATAAGCATAAAATACGAGACGCAGAGGAACTATCCACAGTCGACATTAGAGAGGAAGTTATCCAACATCAAGGACGTCGAGTTTCATGAAGTCGCTCTCTTCCTCGTCATTAGACTCAAGTGCTGTTGACAGTTCGCACGCACTGCTTCCCCCGTTTCTCCACCAGAGGCAACTCAGCACCTGCGCTGTCAACTTCCTTGTTCGCCTGACAACGGGGAGCTCCTTGGAAACATCATCCAATCAGTGACAACGTTTCGCAGGACTCGCCGCCTGCTGCTTCAGACAGGCGTGGCACCAGAGACACTATAGTATCTCTGGTGGCACTAAGTGACGGTCGGAATAAACTCCTGACGGCGAGGAAGTCTCTAATCTTCTGACGTCCGGCATCCGCGAGTGGCGGAATTTTCTATCTGTTTGCCCATCTTCTTCCCCATCAAACACTGGTCCCTTACCGACGTGTCGGTAATGAGTTAGAGAGTTGGGCGGACGTCAGTTTCGCAGATGTCAATTTGACAAGCGACGAGGACAAAGGCTGGGGGAGGTTCTCTGTCAAAGCTGGAATCTGGACAGCGCTGTGTGGAGACCTTGCAAGACTGACGCGCGTCAGTGCGGTGGCGTGTGGGCCACATGAGGCTAAGTAGAAACAAACTCAGGGAATCGATCAATGAAATCCTTGACGAAAGCAAACCTCCTCGAGAAATATGCCCGATTTATCACAGGTCTAAATGTGTAACAGGGTGTCCCATGAACAAACATGGCTGTCCGTCACCGGAGTTAATACAGTTGAAGAGTTTGTGCAAAGGAAACTAAGCGTCATGACGTATAAAACAAGGGAAAAAAAGGAAAACGACCAGTAGAGATGAAGTTGTTTGTTCTAGTGATTCACCGATAAAGTTAACCTCTTTTTAAGTAATCGGGTGTCGAAATAAGGAAAACACTTTCTTTTGCACAAGATGGAACGATACTTTAAACATACACAAAGAGACATGCACATACATAAACACACGCACACACACACGCACGCACGCACACACACACACACACACACACACACACACACACACACACGCACACACACACAGTCAGGCAGAGGATAGTAGAGCTGGCGGTACTTACCGGTAATACCGGTAAAACCGGTGCCCATTGACGTGGTACGCTGTACCGGTACGTACAGCAAGGGACATAACTGTCGTAGGTCACAAAAAACCATGACGGACGATTCTTTCACGGTGGTGAAGAACGAGAGGGGCAAATCAGCCATATGGAGGTTTTTTGGATTGAAAAAACGGAAATCAGACAACCAAATTGATGAGAGAGTTGCTGTGTGCACAACATGCAACACCCAAGTCAAAATGGCAGGAGGAGGCACGTCGAACATGCAAGCACACATGAGGAGACATCACTCTTCAATGTACACTTCAAAACCTCGCACGATGCACTTGAATATGACGTTGAGTTTCCAAACTCCAGTGCTTTGGTTCTTTTTAAAATATTGAAACGTCTGATTTTGAAGCAAAGATGCTTGACTTTGATTTTCTTTTGAATATGCTTTTGTATTACGCAAGAAAACTTGAAGTTAATTTACTGCTTCTTCTTTTTTTTTTATAAAGAAAAGAAAATACTAACTATGTAGGTTTAATTTTACATCTTTCCTTCTCCCTCTCTGTCCCTCTCTCTCTCTCACACACCTGTCTTTCTCCTCCCTCTAACCCTTCTCGTTCTCTCTCTTTCTCTCTCTCTCTCAAATTCTCAAATTCACAAATCCTCCTTCCGTTTTCTGATGCACTGATAACTATTGCCCAACCTCATACGTCATTGTCAACGGCTATTAAAGTGCATGTGTTATCGTAAGGATTGGTCAGCATGACGTCCGAGTGGTACACCGGTACAAAGTACCGGTAAAATGCAAGAATACCGGTAAAAAACCGGTACAGTTCTCTATACCGGTACCCAGCACTAGAGGATAGGCAGACTAAGCGACACAGGGATAAGACATTCGCAAAGTTTCAGGGCTGCCAGCCGGCGGTAGTTTTTTCCTAAGTGGATCTGCCCGGGATAGTTCATCCAGGATTCGTTTCCAGCGAGCTGTTCCGGCCATGGATGGATCAGCCACCGGAGAGATCTACGCATTGCATTCGAAGGGACAGACAACCTGGGAGATACATATAGAATATATAGGACCTGTGACGTATCGGAGATCTGACAGACTGTTCGTATTTCTTTTTTTTACTCACGCAGAAGGTTCGTCAGAGGTCGACACACCTGGTTTCCTCCCAGGAGGCGAAACGGCAAAACCTTGCTCCTGGTGGTATTCCCACCAGCAGACTGCCCCCACCCCCCTTTCACTTTGTCTGTCTGTCTGTCTGTCTGTCTGTCTGTCTATCTGTCTGTCGGTCTGTCTGTCTTGGTCTGTCTGTCTTGGTCTCTGTCTGTCTGTCTGTCTGTCTGCCTGCCTGCCTGCCTGCCTGTCTGTCTGTCTGTCTATCTGTCTCTGTGTCTGTCTCTGTAACTGTGTTTTTCTCTCGCTCTCTTTCTCTCATTCTTACTATCTCTCTCTCACTCTCTCTCTCTCTCTCTCTCTCTCTCTCTCTCTCTCTCTCTCCTTCCTCCCTCCCTCAGTCCCTCCCTCCCTCTCTCTGACTCTCCCTCCTTATGTTCCTCCCTCTCTCTCTCCCTTCCCCCTCTCTCTCTCTCTCTCTCTCACTATCTCTCCTCTCTCTCTTTCTTTCCCCCCCTTTCTCTCTCTCTCTCTCTCTCTCTCTCTCTATCTCTCTCTCTCTCCCTTCCTCCAATGTTTCTATAAATATTTACTTCCTTAAACAGAACACACATTTATTATTCTTATTCATTTCATGTACAGACCTCGCCTCTCATACGCTGTTCTTTTCTATCCTGCTCATTGAGTGCGTACGTGTTTTCTATCCCTCCTACCAGCTCTTGTAGGACGTGTTGACTGTGGCGTACTTGACTGTAGCTGCTGCCTAGCTTTCGAACACCACATCATTGATTCTCCGCATTTCACCCGCCTTTATTTATGTTGCATTTTCCCTTCTCTGTTCATCTGCTTTTGCTTAAGGAAGACTTTCTTTTGCGATTAACGAAAAATAGCCTGTCTCTCCCTGGTATCACTTCCTCCGTATCTCTCTTTTTTCCGCTCTACGTCAAAGCATGGGACAGCCAGAGCAGCGCTGATGTTGCCTGAAGAGGTAGGCTGAGCAGAATGAGGGTCCCTCTCAGCAGTCGATGGCTGGCCGAGGATACGTAGAAAAGTAGGATGGTGTTCTGAAGCACTCATTAGCTAGGTGACGTCTGGAAAGTGCCATCATCATAAAGAAGCATTCTCTCTGAAGAAGGCCAAGCCTTATTAGTTCCCACTGTGCTGCCTCGCCCGATACCCTCATTGACTCGCAGGTAAATGATTTGGTCCCAGTCGTTGCGACGCGGAAAAGTGCCCCTCACAGAAGAAGATGGCAGCTGCACCACGTGGTTTCGGTCTTTTTTTCCTGCGGCATTCACAGAGCTATCTCTTCACGCACTTCTATCCAACATGAAGGGCTTGTATGATATCTGAGATAGTGACCTGCAACTGCAAGCTCGCGTGGTTGTATGCGATGCCTGTTACTAATCGTTCTTGTTGGAAATTGGTCATGACGACTGTCGTGCGGGGCTGCACAGTTGGAGACACTCTCAGCGGGTTGTGACTGTTTTCGCGGGTTTTGATAGCGGTTTTTGGCATTCGGTTATGACACTGCTACGATAATTGCTCACATAAAAGTGACTTTTATCAGTCCTTCATGGGTTCTGGTAATTCAACGTTGTTTCTCTCTTTTTTGTCGACCAAAGTGGGTTAGGATGAGAATAGATCCACCGCGCCTTCCTTTGCGATTCATAAGAGGCAAATATTTAGAGAAGTCAAGCCTAGACGTGCTCTTCCTCTAACTCCAGTGATTGTTGTGATCCGTGGGCTTTACATACAATTAAAAGGCTGATGGGCCGTAACATTTTATTAATCGCCATTCATCACCATGTTCTGACCATATCTAACAGCACGTCTGTTTCATTCTGTCAATCGGTCCTATTCTTGATTTCCTCAGCAGTGACGTGGGGCTTGTTAACGTATCAAGTAACTGTAAGCAGACAACTTCACGGTCAGAACGTCATACCCGCAAGGCCAGTCCCAGGATTACGAGAAATTACAGCAGAAGTAGTAGTAGTAGTAGTAGTAGTAGTAGTAGTAGTAGTAGTAGTAGTAGTAGTAGTAGTTTGATGAACTAGTTGTGGTGGTGGTGATGGTGGCAGTGGTGGTGGCGGTGGTAGTTGCGGATATGGTGGCGTTGGTGGTGGATGCGGCGGTGGTGGTGGTGGTAGTGGCGGCGGTGGTGGTGGCGGTAGTAATGGGGGTGGTGCTGGCGGCGGCGGTGGTTGTGGCGGCGGCGGTGGCAGAAGCAGCAGCAGCAACAACAACAAAGATAACATCTCCAAAGACAAAATACCTGTCCACTTGGAAGTAATCAGGAGCGAATCAAGAGGTCTGAGCAAATTCGTCGTACTGTAGGAATGTCTACCCGGGAGAGCAGGTAGTCACTTGGGACACCAAGGACTCGATGTAGTACAAAAATGACCACAGACAAGGACTTTGACACTGAAGGAGCAGACGAACTGAGAGAATTAGTTTTGCCCGCAGAGATCGTATGCTGTCCTAGTGTTTGCAGCGGTGAAAAGGACACGAATGCCTGCTCCATACGTAAAGACATGAGTGCCACTAAACTAGCCCCTTTCATCACCATCCTCTCACACGCACATCGTCGGATGTTGACTGAATCACCAAGGTTCTCGACGAGATTTATAACGTCTCGTTTTGTGTGTGTGAGGACTTTGTCGTGAAGTTGAGTTTCTGGCCCTTTGCATTTGGTACATGCAAAGTGAATGAAAGCGGTCAATTCGTCGCCTTTACTCGGTTGTCACGGCTTTGCAGCATGACATGTTTGATGAGCTTCATACAACTTTTGCAATTCTATACCTTGTATCAGAGAGGCACACGCTCGCCAGGGGACGTGCTGATAGACTAAAAATGTCGAGTCCTCCACCTGGATTCCTTGAGGGCTGAATTAAAAAAGTATTGTCCACGTGTGTTTGAGTTTCAGCTACATGTTGACATGATTTTAGATGCAGTCTTCAAATGTTTTGTCGTTGAAGGTTTTTACTGTAGAAGGCAGAATTGGGGGACAAATACGCTGAGCTTGGAGTATGCTATCATGACGTTGGCTTGCAGACTGGCTACAGGGAGACAGTCAGCAACATTAATATCGACTTCGTTTCTACAATTTCAGGAAAGGCCTTGTTGCATAATGACTCAGGGTTGTGGTGGCACGGGGCTATGTCGATATTGCGTCTAATGTACACGTAGTCGTTCTCACATAACACCCATCCTTCGAGAGCTACACTGGCTGCCTGTCCACCAACGTATTGTGTTCAAAACACTGTGTCATGTGTTCAAGTGCGTCAATGATTTGGCCC
>JAWQFJ010033836.1:137500-145000 GCA_034096865.1 Theodoxus fluviatilis
ATCCCTTTCAACTGTCTATCTCTGAAGGCATCGTTGAGACTTACCTCGCTCCCGTGAGAACAAATGACCTCTCGACTCATTAGGTGGAAATCCTCCAGAAAATTGAACTTCCGGCCGTCAGCGCGGTATTCTGAAGGATTAACTTCCTGAACGAAGCTGTCACTCTTCCCTGAGCGGGCAGTTACGGCCCCCTACTTTGTGGCGGAGGGGTAGAGGAGAAACAGCCGAGCCCAACGTCTTTCTCGCTATGTCAACTGTACGAACGTGCCAGGTCTGGGGCAAGTCTTCCCAGACCGTCGACGTATTGGCACCTTCACCAACTGGAAACACTCAGTCTGAGATCCCTAGTTGGTTCATTGCTTCGTTAAATGGGCGCACAAAGTCTATGAATACACTGAAATTTTATTCTGAAATGGTGTCTTATGAGCAACATTACCCTATCCAATAGTTTTCCCGTACTCAAATCCTACTGTTGTGCGTCTTTTCCTCTTTACACTGCCTCTTCATCTCCTGGTCTTGGTCCAGTCCGTCATCGTTTTTCTCCTTTACTCCCTTCCCTTCTTACTCATCTTTCATCTCGTCATTCTTGTCTTCTTTCTCCTTGTCATCATCCTCCTTATCCTGATCTCCTCGTCCTCCCTGTCCTCCTCCTCGTCGTTTCCATCCTCTTTGTCTTCTTCGTCTTTGTCCTTGTTCTTGTCGGCTTCGTTCTCATCGTTCTCGACAGCCTCGTTCTCGTCCTCCTCATTCTCGTCCTCCTTGTTCTCGTTCTCCTCATTCTCGCCAATTGGAGCAATCTTAGACAAGACACTTACAACTCCCAGAGTCAATGGAAAACACTTCTAGAAGAGTTTTTGAACGTGTTCTTGAATTTGTTTTTTTGACCTCCTTGCAAGCTTATGCCACGCTACAGTGGTACAACCCAGGACGCAGCAACAAACCAAGGTCCAAAGAGGCGACAGTACGAGAACGTATACAATCTTATTTTCAAAACAGGCCTGGCGGCAGAACCTTGTCAGCACATGCATCGAAGAAAGTAATGTAGTAATGGCTTCCGTCTCTTTGTCTCTCTCAGTGTCTCTGTCAGTCTGTCTGTCCGTCCGTCCGTCTGTTCGCCTGTCTGTGTGTGTGTTTGTCTGTGTGTCTGTCTATCTGTCTGTGTGTCTGTGTGTCTGTCCGTCCATCTGTCTGTCTGTCTGTCTGTCTGTCTGTCTGTCTGTCTGTAAGTCCGTCTGTGTGTTTGTGTGTCTGCGTGTCTGTCTCTCTGTATGTCTGTGTGCCTGTTTGTCTGTCTGTCTCAGACACACACACACACACACACACACACACACACACACACACACGCACACACACACGCACGTTCAGTTTACTTCCGCTCCGGTCCGTTCCGTTTCGTTCACTTCATTGCACTACATTTAGCTTCATTTTATTTCATTTCACTTCATTTCACATCACTTCATGAGTTTCAAATGCTAAAGAGATCAGTGCACTTGGAAAGCTGATAGAGAGTAAGTCCGTACCGCTACAGCGGTGTCTGGAAAGAGGCGGAGCAGGACAGTCACCCAGTGCCTTCTCCTTGCCCTTGCTGTGACTGTCTTCCTTGAGCAGGGATTGTCCGACCTGCCATCTCCACACCCACTGTAACGGATGCTCTATGACGGCAACGTGAGTTTCATTCGCAGAGATCGATCATCATCATCATCATCATCATCATCATCATCATCATCATCATCATCATCATCATCATCATCATCATCATCATCATCATCATCATCTTCATCATCATCATCATCATCTTCATCATCATCATCATCATCATCATCATCATCATCATCATCATCATCATCATCATCATCACCATCACCATCACCATCACCATCACCATCATCATCATCATCATCATCATCATCATCATCTTCATCTTCATCAACATCATCACCATCACCATCACCATCACCATCATCATCATCATCATCATCATCATCATCATCATCATCATCATCATCATCATCATCATCATCATCATCATCATCATCATCATCATCATCACCATCACCATCACCATCATCATCATTATCATCATCATCATCATCATCATCATCATCATCATCATCATCATCATCATCATCATCATCATCATCATCATCATCATCATCATCATCATCATCATCATCATCATCATCACCATCATCATCATCAACATCATCATCATCATCATCATCATCATCAATAAGATCATCAACAATAGACAACGACAACAACAACCATGCCGAAACGCCCACACGATGCACGCACACGGTCTACCACAAACCTCTGTTGCCATTCGGAGTAAAAGTGTTAGCTTTTTGGACTTCGAATTAGTATGAAATGAGATTATTTGTTTCTCTTATACTCTTGTACAGGCCGTGAAAACAAATTGCCTGCAGTGAGGAATTTCATAGTTTTGCAGAGCAATCCTTTGGGACATTTTTTTTCTTGCTGAGGATCTTCGAACGAGCTTCCAATTATCCACTTTCCAAGCTAACTGATCGCGAAAGCGGTTTTCAACTCCCTCGTGAAATATCAAGAATGGCTTTCAAAGGGAAGGAAACATTTCATTTTCAGTTAGAAACAAATCACAATCCGTCAGATCTCAGGACGGGTGGAACGAGGGCCTTGGGCGGGGCGCTGATGCTCTCATCACAAAAGCGACACTAGAGCAGCAGGGTCGCGTTGCGTAGAAACGAGGTCTTGCGAGGCAGAGGCAGGTGTCAACACGCGTCAACACTTTGATTGCATTTGCATCTGCTTTCATCTTGGACGCCCGTCTATTCCTCGCAAGATCTTTGCTTCCCTCGCGCCTATGCAAGGCGCCCCAGCCAAGACTTAATTATTCTCGGTGCTGTGGCGTCGCGCACTCTTCTGTGGAGGAGGAATGCTGAAGATGCAGTTGGAAACAGGCAAAGCGGAAAAAGCTCAAAAATACCTCTTCCAAGGGAGTAAAGACCGTTTTAAGATATTCTGTCGTGGGAGAATATCCGAGCAGTTAAAGTGCCCAAACTGCAGTCGCTTGCGGCTAGTGACTACTGCATTCGAAGCTCTGCAGAGTCCAGAGCTTAGCTTTGACTAAGTACTGCTCTCCGTTTACATCTCTCCACCCATGGGTAAAACGGGGTACCTGCCAGGACTCAGCAAACACGCTGTAAAAGTCGAGTTGGGCGTGTGCAATCCACAGCCTGGTTGCATTCTCTCTGGGGAACAGAGATGGCCTGAGAGCGACGGAAAAAGTAGCCTGATTAGCACGGTGAAGAAGTCGACGTGACCTATCATTAACAATGGGTGAAACGTCGCGAGAAAATTTTTTTAAACTTAAAAATTGTTCGTCACTCGAGATCTCACTTGCAGCCATCGTGGAAATCGAAGCTAAACGAATTGTTAAGAAATTTCACATTGTTATCTACATACTTTTTGTATCCCTATCCAGAGCTAAGAGTATTTTCAAAGTGTCAAAATGTACTTTAGCCCTGCCTGAACGTTGTTAGCATCCGCGGTGTCACGCTGACTATTGTAGGCTATCTAATGGAAAAGTGATAAAGATCTAGGTGAATATTAGTGATCCATTGTCAGGCCTGGGTCAGTTCCAGACATTTTGCCGTCTTTTGCTCTAAAGATGCCATCTGCCACATTTACTGAGCTTGAGCTTGATTGCCGGCTTTGTGACTCTTGAGGTGTTAGTATATTGTACTCTTGAGGTGTTAGTATATTGTACTCTTGAGGTGTTAGTATATTGTACTCTTGAGGTGTTAGTATATTGTACTCTTGAGGTGTTAGTATATTGTACTCTTGAGGTGTTAGTATATTGTACTCTTGAGGTGTTAGTATATTGTACTCTTGAGGTGTTAGTATATTGTACTCTTGAGGTGTTAGTATATTGTACTCTTGAGGTGTTAGTATATTGTACTCTTGAGGTGTTAGTATATTGTACTCTTGAGGTGTTAGTATATTGTACTCTTGAGGTGTTAGTATATTGTACTCTTGAGGTGTTAGTATATTGTACTCTTGAGGTGTTAGTATATTGTACTCTTGAGGTGTTAGTATATTGTACTCTTGAGGTGTTAGTATATTGTACTCTTGAGGTGTTAGTATATTGTACTCTTGAGGTGTTAGTATATTGTACTCTTGAGGTGTTAGTATATTGTACTCTTGAGGTGTTAGTATATTGTACTCTTGAGGTGTTAGTATATTGTACTCTTGAGGTGTTAGTATATTGTACTCTTGAGGTGTTAGTATATTGTACTCTTGAGGTGTTAGTATATTGTACTCTTGAGGTGTTAGTATATTGTACTCTTGAGGTGTTAGTATATTGTACTCTTGAGGTGTTAGTATATTGTACTCTTGAGGTGTTAGTATATTGTACTCTTGAGGTGTTAGTATATTGTACTCTTGAGGTGTTAGTATATTGTACTCTTGAGGTGTTAGTATATTGTACTCTTGAGGTGTTAGTATATTGTACTCTTGAGGTGTTAGTATATTGTACTCTTGAGGTGTTAGTATATTGTACTCTTCAGTTCGTCACGATCTGCACCTTTTATTGCCAAACCACTTTCCACAGCGCCAACAGGCTGGATGTCAAGATCTTTAAAAACGCAGTTTTCTCAAATCGGAGGTGATAATTTCAACACGGTCACCGTAAGACCATATTCTAATGGTCGAATCGTACAAACTACGGTCAAATCATAGTGATAAACAGGTGTGGTAACTACAGCAAAAACTATATTTTCAATAGTGTATAGTCATCCATTTATAATTGCAAGCTGTTAAAACTAAGTATGAAAAGAGTTGAAAGCTTGAGCAGCATCAATGTCCATGAATTTCTATAACACTGTATTGTCCTCGCCGTGTGTGAAGTAAGCAATAACGCTGCATGTAAATATGTATTACTGAGTGGGATTATAGAACAAATTGGAGAGACATGGTGTGTGCTTGTACAAAACTTGCACAATTCTTGACGAAGCTGCCACCATGTCGACGGCATGCCTATGGCACCACTTAGATTGTGAATCTGCTTGCTATGAAGTCACTCTGCATAAGACGTCACCTTCAATCGATCCTTTCTGACACTGGGAATGTGGTCTAAGTACAACAATGTGTGCTTCATCATGGGTGCTCTCTAAACTCCAAATGTACAAGAAGGCACTAAAATATAATGTGTCTTCTAATGATATAAGCTTTAACAGAGATGTGTCCTTAAGAAAAACCATAATGGTTTGCGAAGATAACCCGAACGTTAATTGCAGACAGAGTCAGAGAAACACCACATACTCACACACACACGTACACAGGCATGCACGCACACACACTCTCTCTGTCTCTGTCTCTGTCTCTCTCTCTCTCTCTCTCTCTCTCTCTCTCTCTCTCTCTAATGAAAAAGCCTTAAACTTATCAACGTTCAGCAGCTTTTGAGTAGCTTTCATGTCTAACGTGCTTGTAGTCATGCTGCGATCCACACGTAGCTGCTGCATGCATCATGTAAGATTAACACGAAGACGCAAGATCATTTTCTCCACATTTTCCGCGGGCACCTAGAAAGAGAGTAGGAGTCGCTGAATGATGGTGGTTGCCTTTTACAAATATAATCTTATTCAGTAAAACACGTGCTCAAAAATACTTGTAACTTCAGTGAGAGACCCAGATACCGTTTTCAACCCCCGCTCCTTGCATGAATGACAAATCAAGCTTTCATTTATTTCGTGCTGATATAGTAACACAATTTTCTCAACAAGTCTGAGGGAGCCTACACCTCATTTCTGCACTCCCCTCATTCTCATATCAGGAATCATTTAGACCCGAGTAGATTTATCCACGTCTCCTGGGCAAGAGAACACCCTCCCTTCGATTGCAGGCAATGCGATGTCGTTCCTCTTGTTCTCCCAATTGTGGGCCTTCCCCTCTTAGCATGCTTTCAATTATCTGCTGACGAGAGAAAACTTCTCCAAAAGTGGACCAATCTCCACTCAATTATGCAGCTAGTTCTCTCTCAATCCAGGACGGATCTCCTGGCAGAGTAAAGTTGGGCAGCTGTGGGATGGGATGGGCAGAAGCAGAGATTAGGGACGAAGCTTCGAGAGAGAAACCAAGAAAGCACTCTGACGATGGTTGGAGATGAGAAGTGCTTTCAAAGGTGTTTCTTAAGGACACATCTCTGTTAAAGCTTATATCATTAGAAGACACATTATATTTTAGTGCCTTCTTGTACATAACTTTAAGTTCTACGTATATTTGTCCCGAGTGGAAACTCTTGAGCTTCACTAAGGTACTTGGGCGCGGGTGTGGAGAGAGAGATTCGGTAGTAAAGTGTTTGAGTGTTTGTAGAAGGATGTGTGCGCTTTCTCGGTAAATTTGCAGTAAATGAAACTAAAGGTAAATCATGTCGACATTTCCAACTGCATTCTGAATGGAATATGACAGGACATACGCTGCGTATGCATAATTGCATATAAGCGAAAGCCCAGTTTTTGATGCATAGGAAAAATATGGACGGATTTTCCCGTGGCACATAGAAAAGTGAATTTAATCTTAGAGATGTAAATAAATCATGAGAGCAGTGAGAAATCCAAGCATATTTTGTTAAAAAAATGTGTCATGAACTATCAAGGTTTCCATACTGCTATCTACTTGAGCAATATTTTTGCATTTGTTTTATGTGAGAGTTTCTGCATGCACCGAGGAGCAATGAATTTTAAAACCGTAAAGCTGACATTACAAATTCACACTAATGCTCGTCGTAACTCGTAAAATCTCGACTTAAGTGTCAGAGCATGGAACCAAACGATTGCTCTCACTTTGCCGTGTAAAGCATAAAGCTAACATTAGAAATCAAAACCGATGTTCGTTATAACCGGTAAAATCTCGACTTAAGTGTCTGAGCATGGAACCAGACGATTGCTGTCACTTTGCAGTGCTCGTAGGGGCTGCAGTCCTCAGGTAAGAACACACACCCGCCTTCGCCCACGACCAGCGGCAGCGGCCTTGGAAGCAGTGCGAATCCTGGGGCGCAAGCCGTGAGCGAGGCAAGCATCGAAAGACGCCTAAGAAACGGTCAATCATCAACTGGCAAGGCGGAAGTCTGAGAGAACATGGCTGTATCCTTCCGCGAGAGTCGGTGAAGAAGTTGCCGATAGACAAAATAACTGACGATACAGACATCACATCAGTTTTTCACTTGATAGAACACACCACGGTGACATCTCGAATGGCACGAGAACGTTTTCATCAGAAAAAGAGAGCAACCCGAGTTTGATTCAAGACAATTTTGCCGAAACACCAGATGCGACAGAATTAAGGTGAGAGCTTAACTTTGTAAGGAGCGAGTCCTCTGCGACACTGTGCGTAGAGTGAAGCGAGTATGACGACGATTACTGATTTCACCACTGTGTAGCGATCAGTGCGTGAATAAAGTTTATCGAAAACGACCACCAGTGTTTGTCACTTCGATTTCCCAGCGCAAGCCAGAAGAACCCC
>JAWQFJ010033837.1:5000-42916 GCA_034096865.1 Theodoxus fluviatilis
CACACACGCACGCACACACATACACACACACCCTTCAGTGGAAACATGCCTTCAGTGCAGAGATAATCAGGGGCTTTACAGGGACAGAAAGCAAGCCTCTGCCTTATCGCTACCTCTTGTGGCCACACCTGTTGTCAAGCTCCAACAACCTAATACTTTGTAAAAACTGGTCCGTGATGTCCTTACCACAAAAGTCCATAGCCTTTAACTTCCTTGTGGCACTTGCCTTATGGGGGTAAAGTTTCAATCCAGCAGTTTGAAATAAAATAGTAATGATACAACCATCATCAACATGCCTTTAATTTGGTTTAAAAAATAGCAGTATTTGTCACTGAAAAAAGGGCAGGTGTAAGCAAAATTTGCATCAGACCACTAATAGCAGTGCAGGCCTTTTTGGATTCCTAATAACATAGTTTTCCACTAAGCTGTTTACATCTGCTGGTCAACCATTTTGAAAATATTGACCAACTTAGGCCTCCAAAGGTGTAATCAACTTCAATCAAATAAAAACTATAAAAATCTTATTGTAAAGCAGAGCAAAAGTAATTCAGACATAATTTCCATGATGTATGTCCACACATCAGTAGATTTCCAAATCATCACCTTAAATGCCAAATATTTGAGTGGTCATGATGTTGGTGGTTATTCGCCTCTTGATTTTCAGTTGTTGTAGGTCAATCTTTGTCCCCAAATGCCAACTTCGAAACTGTACTGATTTATACATGTACTACTTATGAAAGAGTTGATAGTAATGTATATATATTTATATTTCAACAAGATCTTTCATAATTAATTGATGTACTTTGTCTATTCCACATGGTAGGCAATTCTTCGTTCACTACCAACGATGAAAACATACATACATCATGTACTCGACACTACAGCCTTACAGGTGCATAATTATTGAATAAACACATTTATTAAAATGATCACTTCGCCTCCTCGTTCAAAGTGCGAACAGTGTTAGTATAAATCGTCTATACACGATCTTTGGTGCTAGTTGAAGCACGTATGTGTGCGTGTGTGTGTGTGCGTGTGTGTGACTGTTGTGTGTGTGTGTGTGTGTGTGTGTGTGTATTCTTGTTTAAAAACCAGGGTTACCTTTTCCAGACAACCCATTGGAGCATTATCCCCCTTCTTTCTCCGATGACCCGATCAGAATGTTCCACTCGTTAATAAGATCATCATTTAGTAATTTATGCTTTTAACATCCTCTACCTTGAACCAAAGATTATAGCTTGAACTAAGCTGGAGTCCGGCATTCAACATAGTAACTCATCAGACATCAACAGAAAGATACGACTTTTCGCATTCACATATTTTCTGATTTATACCTGAAGGTGGCAATCCGTTTCCTTTATGCAGCATTGCGTCCACTGTTTCACTGAAAATTAATTTGAATGCAGGCTACTGTTTTAAAAGCCATTATGATTACAAATACAACAGTTCAAAACACGACGTTCATAGTCATACCACTACCGGCATTCGAAGTACACCGAGGTGTTCACATGTTAAATAACCACACTAATTTCCTCTTTAATCACCCGTTATTTGTTAACAGAAATACGGAAATACACTGTAATTCACCGTATTTTTCTTATGTAGAACTACAAGTTCATCTCAAGAACGTTCTAACATGCATTCATTTTTAAATTTACCACCTGGTGTGTTCAATCCCGAGCCACGCATTTCATCTCCATTTTCATTGGCTTATTTTTTAGGAAGTCTTTGCACTCAGAACATCCATTAATTATTTTCTATGTTAAATCAGTCTGGTATGCATGCAATTTGTATTTTGTATTGAAATTTTATATCAATTGTTTTGTTTTATTTTATTTTTAACAGGTCAGAATCGGTCCTTTGCTAACTTCCTGTTTTCTTTTTCCCGCGTATATATAAATCTCGATACCGATCGACTGGCTGCTGTAGTAGTGTCTCGACTCCGAGAGGGAGGGGCAGCATCTCACTCTAACGAGCCTGGGCGCTGTCCGGCTTTTCCCAACATCCCATCCCAAGTATCTTGCTCTCTAGTAGACGTCTTGCACACGTCATTCATTGCAAGATCCTTGCATTGTATCTCCGCCGTGGTAAATAAGCTACGCGGGCCTCGGCGTTTCCTCCGGTGAAGGGAACTGCCCCAGGCCCAGAGGCCAGACGGATCATCATGGCGGCTGCAACACCAACAGATGCAGTAGAAACCACATGCAATATCATACCAGAGGATACATTGAACCACCTCATTCGGGATCTGAATCATCTAAAGTTCAGACATCAAGTGCGCGAAAGAAACCTGGATCGAAAATACAAGTAAGTTTTGTGTTGATCATAATTATTTTCTCCGTCTTTACCATTTTAGTTTTACATCAACACAAATAATGATCACAAAGAATGAAAGATCGCTGGGAGATGCTGGAATTAGGTTTAGTTTCGAAACAAACGTTTCGGGCGTAGCCCTTCATCAGTTTGGCAAACAGCCTTCCTCAAAAACGTTTGCAGCAAGACCCTTGACGTAGAAATAGAGATCACAACCTGCAGAAGGCTCCGTGCAAAACAAGCCAGGGAAAACCAGGCAATCAGACCCTTGCTGATAACGGTCACAGAAGACAAAATGGTCAATCAGACTCTGAGAGCAGCAAGAAAGCTCCACGAAAACCCAGAACTCAAGAACATTTATGTTAAACAGGATGCCACCCCTTTGGAGAGAGAGCAGAGAAGAAGGTTGATGGAGGAGAGGGAGAGAAGGAGGAAAGAGACGGTGGAAAAAGAGGGGAAAGAAATTTGGGTAATCAGGCACGGGAGAGTGGTGGACACAGCAAGAAAGACATGGGAAGAGACCCTCACAACTCCAAGCGAGCTGATGAAAGACCAGAACCTCCAGCCAAAGAGCGGTTAGCAGACGTGGGACGGGGCGTGACCAACGGTAGACAAGCTAGTCAACCTGTAGATAGAGACAGAACTGTAAATAGTGTAAATAGTTCTCTTAAACCCAGCAAAGGTAAGCAAGCTAGTCAACCTGTACACAGAGACAGAACTGCAAATAATGTAAATAGTTCTCTTATACCCAGCAAAGGTAGACGAGTAAATCAACCTGTACATAGAGCCAGTACTGTAAACAACGCAGACAGTTCTTCTAAACCCAGCATCTTGAAGTGCTTTTACACAAATGCAGACTCTGTGATCAATAAAAGAAGTGAACTTTTAACTATGATAGAATGCGAGTGCCCAGACATTGTCTGTATTACAGAAACATTGCCAAAAAATCATAAAGGACAGATTCAGCCAGCGGAATTGCAGCTCCCAGACTTTGATTGTTTTCATAATCTGAGTGTTGTGGACAGTCAGAGAGGTGTCACTATGTGGATCAGAAAAAAATATACAGCACAACCAGTGAAATTGACAAAAGAGAACCAGGCAGCTAATGAATCAGTTTGGTGTGAATTACCTCTGAGGGACGGAGATAGCCTTTTGATAGGCGTGGTGTACAGGTCTCCGAACAGTACTAAAGTTAATGATGCATCAGTAAACAGATTGCTGTCAAGCATGTCTGAGAAAAGATCGCATGTGATGATTGTCGGTGATTTCAACCACCCTGAGATTAAATGGACAGATGATGCTTCACCCAGGAACCTCCAACACCCAGCTTCCTTGTTTATGGAGGCGGTCAGAGACTCGTTCTTGATCCAGCATGTGAGCGCGCCCACACACTACAGAGCAGAGCAAACCCCAAATGTTTTAGATTTGATTTTTACCAACGAACAGGCAATGATTGGCACTATTAGGCATGAGGCCCCGTTGGGCAAAAGTCACCACCAGACACTACACTTTGGTCTCAGATGCTATTCAGAGAAGAAACTGGTGAATAGTTCCTGTTTCAACTACGCTAAGGGGGACTACGACAAACTAAGGGAGAGTATTGATTCTCAAAAGATTATGGCTGATATTAGAGACATGAGTGTGCACCAGGCTTGGTCTGCAGTTAAGGATACTGTTATGGCAGCAGTGGAGAAGAGTATACCCAAAGTGAGGGTTGGAACTGGGAAAAATCGGCCTCTATGGATGAACAATGAACTCATGGCTAAGATTAAGAAAAAGAAACAGGCATACAGGAAGTACCTACAAACCCGGGAAGGCACAGATTATCTGAACTATACTAGGGCCAGAAACCAAGTCAAAAGTAGCGGCAGAGCCGCAGTTAAATCACATGAAAAGAATATTGCCAGGAATGTGAAACAGAATCCAAAAGCGTTCTTCTCATATGCTAAGAGTAAACTTAGAACAAGAGAGGGTATTGCAGACCTAAGAGACGGCCAGAAGAAAGTCTCCTCGGATGAGGGGAAAGCTAACCTTTTAAACACCTTTTTCAGCAGTGTATTCACGGAGGAGGACTTGTATAATATTCCGACATGCGAAAGTGTTGAGATAGACTCGACATTAAGTGACATAGAAATCAGCCCTGCGAAAGTGTGTGAACGCCTAACAGCTTTGAACCCGAATAAGTCATCGGGCCCAGATGGCTTCCACCCACGCATTCTAAAGGAACTAGCTCAAGAGCTGTCAGAACCATTGGCCCTTGTCTTTCAGAAATCTTTAAGTGAAGGTGCACTCCCATTAGACTGGAAAGAAGCGCAAGTTACTCCCTTGTTTAAAAAGGGGGGAAAAGATATGCCAAACAACTACAGGCCAGTCAGCTTGACAAGTGTAGTGTGCAAACAGCTAGAATCCCTGGTGAGGGATGAAGTTTCTAGGCATTTGGTTGCAAACAGTCTACTGTCAAGTTTTCAGCACGGTTTTGTGTCAGGTCGGTCCTGCACCACCAACCTATTGACTACACTAGAGAAATGGACTCAGATGATTGATGATGGGTTGCCAGTGGATGCTATATACTTGGACTATGCTAAGGCCTTCGACGCAGTACCGCATGAACGACTTTTGAGAAAAGTGGAAGCACTGGGAATTGGCGGTAAGATTCTCAGTTGGATCAGAGATTTTTTGTCGGATAGGAGGCAGAGAGTCAGAATTAATGGTGTACTATCAGATTGGTCAGCTGTGAAAAGCGGGGTACCTCAGGGAAGCATACTCGGTCCGATTCTCTTTGTGATGTTCATTAACGACCTTCCCGATGCAGTGGAAAGTATGTGCTCCATGTATGCGGACGATACCAAACTGTACAGATCTGTAGAAAAGGAGGAAAATGGCGTAAAGTTGCAAACAGATCTAGATGCTCTGGTGGACTGGGCGGACAGGTGGCAAATGCGCTTCAATGCGGACAAGTGTAAGGTGCTACACCTAGGTAAAAACAATTCTAAAAGAAAATATGAAATGAGAAAACATGGCAGTCAAGAAAGGGTGACGCTTGAAGAGACTAGAGTGGAGAGGGACCTGGGAGTGCAGATAGATAGTGAGCTGAAGTTCTCCCAACACATTGAAACGCAGGTTAACAAAGCAAATAGACTATTGGGTCTCATCCGGCGATCATACGAACACTTGGACTGTGAATCCATGAGGCTACTGTTCATAGCACTAGTACGACCGCACCTAGAGTTTGGAAATGTAGTATGGGCACCCTATCTGGAAAGAGACAAAAAACTCGTTGAGAGAGTACAGAGGAGGGCCACAAAAATAATTCCGGGATTGAAGGATCTCACATATGAACAAAGACTTGTCAAGATGAGGCTCCCTAGTCTGTGCTACAGAAGAACTAGAGGTGACCTGATAGAAGTGTACAAGTATACGCACGGCATGTATCAGATTGGAGAGAATCTGTTTTCCTGCGATGACAATAGTGTCACAAGAGGTCACGCCTACAAGCTCAAGAAAAACCGATGCAATATGGCTTTACGACAGCATTTCTTCACCCAGCGAGTTATCAACATGTGGAACAGCCTCCCAAACAGCGTAGTTGAGGCACCGAGCCTGAACTCGTTCAAGAACAGAGTGGACAAGCATCTACAAGGATATATGTTCAAGCTGGAGGAACCACTGGCGCAGATGATGCACAGCAATTAGGCCTTTTTTTTCTCTCTAATTTTTTTCTTTATCCATAAGAACAATAAAAATACAGCCAGAGAACTACCAGAATCGGCGATAGGCCCTGGACGCCTAAGCAAGCCGAAGAATTCTATTCTATTCTATTCTAGTAAGTCTGAAGGTGAATAAATATAAAAACCGCTGGCGCTGAACCTCCAGGTTTTGGAGAAGAAAAAAAGAAGATCGGGTTCGAACCCGCAGCCTCCGAGAAAAGAGGAGGAAAAAACGCACACACACACAAACACAAAAAACCAGGTGGGTTCGAACCCACAACCCCTCGAAAAAAAGTTTCAGTGTAGAATCGAACCTGGTCATGCATGACCAAGAGCCCAATGCTCTACCAACTGTGCCATTGTAAACTTGTAGGTATGTGAAGCATTTATAACGACCTTGTCATAAACCCTCGTGGTTCGTATTTTGCACTGTAAATTGTAGAAAAATGGATGATAGCATGAACTGTTTGGTATTTCATACGGATCTAACCCATCAACGTCAATATTCTTTTCGTAGTATCGCATTTTGGCGCCTGCTGGTAGAGGTTCAACATATATCGAAGCGTTTTGCTGAAGTAGGAAAGATAACTCGGTTTGACTCGATGTCATTACGCTGAAATGGTCGTTGTCCCCAACATTTCCGGGTCAGGGATTGATTAAATCATCATATTTTTGTGACACTGAGACCAGACCATCAAAACAATTAGCACTAGGCCTTGAATCAAATCGTCGTACGAGATCTTACGTTGACTGCAAATGTACAACAGTGCCGCGTGATTGTGTCGACATTCAGTTAGTTCGCTGGGCCCCTATTCACAACGGCGATTTATCTTTTTAACACTCGATTTATCCCCTATCCCCGCGTTATCTTGATCGGTTAGATAAGGTACGCTCGTCAGAGGATCCTAGGTTGCGCTTTGCTATATATACTGCTTTCTTTGTCGTCTCTTCGATTCTCTTAGATCGTAGATGACGTCATGAGATTACGTCAAAGCGGAACAGGCAGTTGGAATCGTCTGAGTTTAGAGACAAGGGTAGTGAATTAGGCAGTACAGTAGTCGCCGCTTATTAAAAACACATTGGGACCGAACAAAAGTGTTTTTAATAAGCGGCGTTTTTATTAACCGTTTGCTTGTTGAACATGTCCATCAGTAACGAAGTAAATCCGGACCTTACCAACTGTATTTAAAAAACGGCTGTTTTTATTAACCGCGTGTTTTATAAGCGGCGACTACTGTATTGCCTTTCTTACTTACATTCAGCCCTTGAGGCAAAATATTCAAATGTGGTAAGAGTGAGAGAGAGAGAGAGAGAGAGAGAGAGAGAGAGAGAGAGAGAGAGAGAGAGAGAGAGACAGAGACAGAGAGAGAGAGAGAGACAGAGACAGAGAGAGAGAGACAGAGAGAGAGACAGAGACAGAGAGAGAGACAGAGAGAGACAGACAGAGAGAGAGAGAGAGAGGGGGGGGGGGGGAGGGGAGCTGGGAAAAGGGGAGGAAGGGAAGAGAGAATGAGAGTAAGAGGGTGGGTGGGAGAGAGAGAGAGAGAGAGAGAGAGAGAGAGAGAGAGAGAGAGAGAGAGAGAGAGAGAGAGAGAGACAGAGAGTCAGAGAGAGAGACAGAGAGAGAGTCAGAGTAGCCATCAGTACTGATCAAAAGATCAGATAAAGGCCTTGCGGCCTAAGACATCTGAGGACATATCTATCTAAATCATTCTCTGTCCTCGCAAATGACGTCACGAATTCTATTCTATTCTATTCTATTCACCCCTCCTTCAAAAATCTCCTCGCAAATGACGTCACGGCCGTCAAATGATCACGTCACAAATTTTGCAAAATGGAGTCTGTTGAATCATTTTCAATGAAACACCAAAATGTAAAAAAGTCACTTTCTTTTCAAACCTCGATTCTGAAAATTTGATAATATTGAATGGGACCTAACTTCCAGTCAGTGTGCAAAATCTCAAGGAAATCCGTCCAGTAGTTTTTGAGATATAGGCCGTGGAGACGGGACAGACAGACACACACACACACACACACACACACACACACACACAGACAGATAAAGTCTGTAGGACCTCCAGTAAACCTGGAGGGATGAAATTGTATTGACTATCTGCGTATCGACTATCGTGAGTCACTGAGTGATCTTCTTTGCATATATATAAAAAATTTCACCGAAAACGTAGATGATCAAGTGCAAAACAAAATGTGGTGGTCGGAAGTCAAGTAAGACGCAGGGGCGAAGTCGAGTTACTTTCCACTCTTTATTGACCGTTGGTACAAGTTCTTAGTAAGTCAACTTCTGGACCCGGGTGGTGAAATGGTCTCTCTTACAGATGGGATGGGTCTGTCTCTCACCCTGGTGTAATGGGGACTGTCCTCACCCAGATGGAATGGGGGTCTGTCTAAGCAAGAACTGCATCCGCTATTTATCTGGATGGACAGGAGTAAGAACAAAGCAGAACCGGAAGGATTCACTTCCAGGAGGCGTTCAGACTAAGGGCGGAAGTTCTCTTCTTCCGGCAAAAGAGGAGAGGGGGGTAGCTATGGAGAGAAACAGGGGGGAGGGCAGAGATATGCGTGGTGGTTGGGTGTCAACAACAACCGACAGAGCAGCGACCCACAGGGCAGCCGCAGACAATCAGACCACAGCCCATGCAAGGACGGGGAGGGGGTAATTATGGAGAGAAACAGGGGCGGGGGAAGAGCAGAGAGGTGGGTGCTGACAATCTGGCACTTCCGCAAACTGAGGGGAGCGGTTCACTAGCCGAGGATAGGGGGTTGGGAAGATACAGCAGCGGAGATAACTGCATAGAGGATGAGCACAGCAGACGTAAAATACACTTGGTGATAGGTGCACCTTATGACATAAACACAGTAGATGTACAATACACTTGGTGATGGTGATAGGTGCACCTCATCACAAAAACAAAAAAGTACAGACTTATCACTGGAAATTGTAGCTGTAGTAATAGCTCATTCTAGTAAACTAGAGATTTCGCCTACCCGCAAAAGTATACCGAGTGCCCGAAACGTTTGGCTACGTACCAGTTACGTCACGGCTCACGGAGTCACACAAGTGGAAGCGGTGTACGTGGTCGTGTGTGTGCGTGACCGTGTGTACGTGGGGCGTGTGCGTATGTGATAGAAGTGTAAAAAGTTACCCACCCTATACTTTATTCACTAATCAGATAATCTTGCCTTTGGGTCCATGTATTCCAAGATCCGCATTACCCTCTGGGTATACTATATATAGTATATATACACTACTCACACAACTCACAAGTGCAAAAAATAGCATCACCGAGAGGTGTAGGAGTCGCTACTCTATAATGATGTCCCAGAGCAAACGTTTCGGAGACTCTAGGAATATATTGATTCCTACACCTCTGATTTTTGGGGGGGATCGTTTTTGGGTATGTACACCTTGGAATACACAACGCTGAAGGTAAGATTAGTGAAGAAAGGAAGTATGGAATTGGGAACCTTATGTTACCAAGATAAGCTTGTATTTCAGGAATGCATTTTAAATTTAAGAGTGCTTAGAAGTTAGATGAATTTTTTTGTTGGTCTGATTACTGCAGTTACTGTTTATAAAAACAAAAAAACAAAGTGGCATTCATATTCATTCTTTCTGTCTTTAAATTTCTTAGTGTGTTGTTCTGTTTCAAAACTGAAGAGTGGTTCTAATGCATTGAAGTTTAACACTGAGGAACAAAGCATATATATTGAATTCAAAGTGTGCATTTAATGTTGAATTTTTGTTTTCCTACTTGCAGGATGTCAATGAATGCCATCAACTGTATTTTTCGTCAGAACTGCACGGTGAGTGACTTGTACATGTATAATTGTGAGGTAGACAAACTAGGGCAAGTCGAGGTGTTAGTGACTACCTTCTGTGATTTTTCTCTATTAAATTGTGCATCATACTATAAATTTAATGTACCTGTGCATCACTGAACGAGAAGAAAAAAAATGGCCAAAAGAAAAAAAATGTAGTTCAAGTAACATGGCAAAAACAAAGCAGGTCTGCCAGATTTTTTTTCAATAGAAGATTAAACATAATCACAATTTATCTTTTGCTGAAAAACTTTTAAAAACTTATATATATAGTCACAGTGGTTTCCCTGAGTGTGCATAGGGCAGGGAAGATGAGACGGCACACAATTAGTTGGTTACCCCCCCCCCCCTTCTCTCTTTCTGTCTCTCTCTGTCTCTCTCTGTCTCTCTCTCTCTCTCTCTCTCTCTCTCTCTCTCTCTCTCTCTCTCTCTCTCTCTCTCTCTCTCTCTCTCTCTCTCTCTCTCTCTCTCTCTCTCTCTCTCTCTGTCTCTCTCTCTCTCTGTCTCTCTCTCTCTCCTCTCTCTCTCTCTCTCTCTCTCTCTCTCTCTCTGTCTCTCTCTCTCTCTGTCTGTCTCTCTGTCTCTGTCTCTCTCTCTCTCTCTCTCTGTCTCTCTCTCTCTCTGTCTCTCTCTCTCTCTCTCTCTCTCTCTCTCTCTCTGTCTGTCTGTCTCTCTCTCTCTCTCTGTTTGTCTGTCTGTCTCTCTCTCTCTCTCTCTCTCTCTCTCTCTCTCTCTCTCTCTCTCTCTCTCACACACACACACACACACACACACACACACACACACACACACAACCAAAAATAAAATTCAGTAACATGTTCCAAAAAATTTCAGTCGGTTGATAGGCCTGGTTTTATTTTTAAAATTTCTGTTGTGGCTTGAAGACCCCATCACTTAATTTGTTTAGCCATCCAACCCTGTGCGAAGTGATTAGATGATAGCTTGGGCCACAAATGGACCTTCCCACAGAAACCTATCGCCCATCTCTCCAATCTGTTGATTTATTTATTACTGGGTTTTTAATTGCCAATTAAAATATATATATATATATATTCTTTTAATTTTTAGGATCTACTGAAAGTGAAATGATAGTAGATGGGTGTGCTAATATATCTTGGGGTTGGGGAAGGAAAGTTGTCATCGGGACATCTGCCTTTGCAAGGTAAAAACTGGGGTGTTCCTTCATCAGTTTTGTTTTTCTGTAAGGCAGCAATTGTGACCAGTGTTGTATCTTGCAAATTCTGAATTACTTCGTGAGGCTATTTTTTTTTTAGCTTCCTCTAACTCGTTTCTTTTTCTTTGTAGAAAAAATTTGTGAGCAAAAAGTCCAAGATCTACCAGAAGAAACACCAGTACTATTCAGAGTAAGTAGTGAATTGTGCATGTTATCACTTTTGACCATGGAGATAGGTGTACTGTATGGTGCGCATATGGGTGCATGCATGTGGGTGTGAATATTCATGTGTTTTTCCCCAGTAGTAATTCCAGCATTGCCATGACGGCATTGAGCATGAGGTGCATTGGTGCCAATCATTGTCTACTGGAGTACTGTGGTTTTCAGGTTTCCCCTTCCTTGCTCCAGTAGCTCTTGCCCAGCTAGCCCCAGGCTGCCTTGGTTACCTATGTATGGGCTCTGAGCCAGAAACAGCGGAGGAGAAATATGGCAAAATTCATCTTTTTTACTCTGCCACACACGCTGTGGTTTGGGCGTAAGAACAGACCCACCTTGTTCCCCAGTGCAATTTGTAGAAGATGAATGAGAAAAGTGTAGCTTGCTCAGATTCTAACTAGCTCAAATTAATTTGGGATCAGTGACCTTACATTTCACCTTCACACACACACACACACACACACACACACACACACACACACACACACACACACACACACACCTTTCTCTTATTCATTAATCATTTAATTATTTCTTTATTAATTCATTTATTTACAATTACATCAGTGCCAACTCAGAGTTCTTTTGTTAAGGATTTTATGCCTTTCATCTTGAATGAATTGATTTGTGTTAATGTAAGTGTTTGATTCTGTTTCAGGTTTAAAAGTAAAGCCTTAGGGGGCAAATTGCATGTCCTCAAACAAATGGCTGAAAGGGTAAGCTGTTTTTTACTTTTGAAGGTTTTAGAAATGCAACTGCATGATCTATATGACTAAATGCATAAACCTGTGTCTGCTGAGGGTTGTTGCTTTTCATGGCAAATTAAACATGATGTATCCAACCTGTGCTTGAATTCTTGCTTTTGGTGTATGGAAGAATGAATGAAGATGTAGTGGACGTAATTTTGAGGTGTAAATTTACGTTAATAAAAAGCTGCGGTTAAAAAATCACTGCATCGGCCTGAAATCATGGCTGCCAAAAAACGACACTTGCTTGTCGGCTGTGCTGAGAACTGCTGCAGGCAAAATCTGCTCAATAAAATACAATTTATGGAATCGGGTCATTGTGTACACAAGATATCATTGTACAAATTGATAGCAACCATTTGGAATTAGCGTTCTGAATCTCATGTGAAACTCTTCAGAGAGTCTGCGGTGTCGTACGTCAAAAGCGTTGTAATCGCCAATCGCGATCTTTCATTTTTTTCAGATTTCTCTGTCGACTGTCTACTCTGAGAGTTGAAAAGGGTTATTTTTGGATAAATGCAAAATCTGGATCAGAGCAATACATTGTTGTAAATTGTAACTTGTTGTGATTGTTTGTTATGGTTAATGAATTGGTCTTTCAAAAATTGTTGTAATATTTGACGTTTGACACTTTTAACAATAATGACACCCTGCCATTTTTTTCATTCAAGCGCTAATTTCTCAAAAACTATACGCTTCATTATCTTCTCCTATTGCACACACTTTCATAACATTTAATAGTATCTAATAACACCAAATTCAGAACTTTCACTTACACTTTGTTTATTACCCCAATTGTCCTTACTTAGTTGCACACGTTTTGCATTTTGTCATATCTTTAGCTAGTAGAAGAAGAAAAAAATATGCTTATGGTAACATGGCAGCCAAAAAAGGATAAGTAAACCTGAATTTGTTTGTTTGTTTAATGAGGCAGATTAAGACTGCACATATGTGTGTTTTAAGAAATGTCATGTATACTGTAGATTAATTTGAGCTTCAATCAAAATATCTCTTTTGATGGTAATGCTTCTTACTTGAATGATTCTCATAGGGAAGATGGGACAGCACACATTTTATTTATCTTTTTTCCACACAATTAAAAAAGGATAATTTTGGTTTGGTCAGGTTACTGCAAGTGTGTGTCTAATGTTGTGGAGAAGCAGCATTTAAGGATACATTCAGGCAATGCAAAAGTATGTTTTGACACTTTGAAAATGTTTGCTCTGAGTTGGGATAAGCAGGCCTAACCTTTATATGTGGCATTGTATGTTTTCAATGTCTAAATGCATTTTGTTCAAGGCAGACCTACAGTAGTTTGAATCAGTGGTGAGGGGGGCATTTCATTTATTTGCTGCAGATGGACTACTCTCCTGCCATGCTGGGACGGATGATATTGGAAATCTGGTTCAAGGAGATCAAAGGTGAGTATTTTACTTGTTAGTGGTCCATATCAACTGCCCCTTCACCCAGTTGTAATAAGTCTGCAGTATTCTTTTGCTTGGAACTAGTTAGGAATCATCAGGCTTCTTTAAATATTTTCTATGAACCAAAAATGTATTCTAAATGAAAAGTTTGTGTTTGAGTTTCCGGCAATATTCATCTTGGCTCTTTCTTATCTTTGCCAATGAGTTGCACCTTCTGACGGTCATGAAGAGAAAATCCTGCCAAGCAAACTCGGGTGAAAGTGATAAAAAGAATGTTTTAAAATAAGATTGGGGTTTTGGGAACCTGTACTTTAGGAATTCAGAGGAATCTCAGGTGTCACAAATGATTCTGGATGTGTCTGTTGTATATAAGTTGGAAGGGAAGGGAAGTTCCTGTAAATACTTTTTTTATTTTGCTTTGGCATGTCGTAGACGTCGAACAAAGCTAATGCAGTCATACAGAGGGGTAGGTGCATCATAGACGTTCACCAAGTATCATTTACGCACAGAATTACACGTATGAGCAGATTTACGACACGGGTTGCAGCCAGTACAACATTGTCAAGATATTTAAATAAGCCCAGATTCTTCCCGTCCCAGGGATAGAACCACGGCACTGAGCCTCGCACATTGTCCAACCCCAAAGCATGCCTGTCTAAAGACATGGTTTCAACAAGCGAGTAGAGGCCAATGTGTCTAGTTCGGTTTTCATTCTGACCTTTGAAAGTATGGCTGTGTGTATTTTCCACACTTGGCTTCAATCTATTTGTGAGGCGTTTCTCCTGCAGTGCAATGGCAAGAAATAGGACCCTGGCGTGGAGCTTTCATGCTTTGATCTCTCACCAGTTTGCATAAATGTAGCTCACTTGTGACATTTACTGTGTATCTTTGCACTTCAGGTTATCACACGGACGTGAGAGAGTATTTGAACTATCCAGATCTGATTGGAAATGCGCGTATGGAGGAAGAAATCAATACGGTATGTTGGTCATCTTCAAAGATGGAAGTGTCATCCATTTCAGTGGTCATTTTGACATTTTTTCAATCATGTAAGACACAGTCAGACCTGCCAAGTGCTACGATTTAGGCATAGCATGCTACGATTTCGACTTGCTACACTGCTACGCTTGTCCGTAAAAACTACGCTTTTTCAAAGAAAATGACGTGAATTTTTTTTTTAGACCTTTAAAAAAAAATCCATTCATGAAAAAGTGAGTGACCCGCGTGCCAGCCTCGAACTTAACTTTTTTCCTTCACGTAGAATTGTGTACTGTAATCGACCAATCGCGTTGCATTTTAACACCCCTGTGCGGAAATGCTGGAAACACCCGAAGCATAGTTGTTTGACCGCAAAAATGGCGTCGAAGCGAAAGACGCCCGCTGTCGATCTCGCTGCTACTCCCCCAAAGAAGGCACGAAAGTCTTGACCCAGTTGTCAGCACTTTAAAGCAGACTTTACCAAGAAGTATCCATGTATGGTCAGATCTGCAAATAGCTCCTCAGCCGCAAGATGCACGTACTGTCAGACCGATTTTTCGATTGCTCACGGGGGGCGGTTTGACATTGAGAAACATGTGTGTACTGCGACACACAAGAAGAAAGCCGCGGAAAAGCCGAGCAAACCGCTCACTGCGTATTTCAAGCCAGCAACTGCAGCAGAGGACGATCAATCATTTTAGCAGAATGTTTGTTCACATCGTTCCTTGTGGAACACAATGTACCCATCAGTGCAGCAGATCGCGCTGGGCCACTAAACTTTTGACCGTCACATAGAACACCCCACCCCCACCCCACCCCCATGCTTCATGACGACGGTTCAGCGCTCAGCGTCTTGACAGACACACACACACACCCCCGCTTCACGCCAGCGGTTCAGCGCTTTGCGCCTGCGCAAACATCGCCATTTTCCTTCTTGTGCGTGTGTGCTACGCCTATTTTTTAAATGCTACTCCAAAAAGCTCTGGATGCTACTCTTTGGCAGGATGGTGGGTTGGCAGGTCTGCATAGTGTGCTTCATACATACCTTGTGGTAATGTCTGCCTCCTCTCTCAAGGCTGGAGCAGTTCTTGGGTGTAAAGCCAAGTTTATTCATCTGAAAAGGAGCTTTCCAGATGTGTAAATGTTCGTTTCATTTTGCACTTTACCGCACCCCAAATATGTACTACTCCCTTTGGGCCCCCCACCCCAACCCATGCCAAGAAATGCTGCATATATTGTGCTATAAAAACTGACTGCCAAATCTGCATAGAGTAACCTCCCTTTTTTCCTACATTCCAAAATGCATGCATGAGCCAACCATATTCGTGGAGAAGATCACTCCCCCAGGGCTGGGAGTAAGTACATAAGAAATGAAGGGAGGTTACGTTATGCAGACTGGGCTGTTGGCCTTTGTTTAGTGGTATTCACAGCATCAGTAGGGCTGAGGGAATAGTACTTTGACGTATGGCAAGAATGCTCATTAAACACAAATTTGGTGTAAACGAATTGTAGGGGGTTAGAAGTGTACATGCAGATGCATTTATTTTGTAATTTGTTGTCCAGCTTATAGCTGCATGAATGATGCATGTGCCCTGACAATTTCCCCCAAACTTGTTCACTGATAGTGATACCAATTCAATGATCTTCTTCAGGTTTATTTGATTGACCCAAACTTGGGGTGTGCTTTGGAGTCCCTGAAAAGGTATGCAATTCATCTGACCTCTGTCTCTCTCTGTGTCTGTCTCTCTCTCTCTCTCTCTCTCTCTCTGTCTGTCTGACTGTCTCTGCCTCTGTCTCTCTCTCTGTCTCAGTCTCTCTCACTCAGTCTCTCTCTTTCTCTCTCTCTCTCTCTCTCTCTCTCTCTCTCTCTCTCTCTCTCTCTCTCTCTCTCTCTCTCTCTCTCTCTCTCTCTCTCTCTCTCTCCCCCTCGCTTGTAGGATACTTTCTCTTCAGCCTTCAGGTAGTAACAATGCTATCTACACAATGATGAAAATGAGGAATTCACATGTATGCACTTTTCAAAGTCATGCATGATTGCAATGATCACTAGTATCAAGTATCATGCAAGGCAAATTCAAGAAGAGACTACTCTATTTAGACGAGTATAAAAAGGCTTGAAGGATATTTTCTCTTCAGCCTTCAGGTTGTAACAATTTTGTCTACATAATGATGAAAATGAGGAATTCACATGTACACACTTTTCAAAGTCATGCATGGCATGATTGTTATGATCACCTCTCCCCTTCCTTTCCCTCCCCCCCCCCCGCTTTCACGTTGTTGGTTCAGCGCTTTGCGGCGCCCCCCCCCTGCTTCGCGCCTTCACAGACATATCTCTTCCTCCCCCCCCCCCCCCCCTTCCGCTACGTCTATTTCTTAAATGCTACTCCAAAAAGCTCTGGATGCTACTCTTTGGCAGGATGGTGGGTTGGCAGGATGGTGGGTTGGCAGGTCTGTGATCATTATCATGCCAGGCAAATTCAAAAAGAAACAACTGCAGTAATTACTATGATCTGTGAAGGAAAAAAATTGTAATATTTTGTCATGCATGCATCTCAATGAAAAGTCAGTTCAACTGAGCAGTCCAGTATTTCAGCTTGAAGCATGGAGCAGGGTAGAATCCAAGCTAATCAGGACAGTCTGGCCACAAGCTTTTTGAGACCCAGGAGATTCCCTTCTAGTGGCAGACATGGCACAGCCTAGCCTGGTACAATAAGGTCCTTTTGCATGCCAAGGGAATATCCACCACTAGACAGTTCAGAATTTCTTTACTGTGTGGTAAATTCGGAAGCATGGAACAGCACAGAGGCCAGGCTGGTCAGGACAGTCAGGGCACATGACCTTGGTGACACGGCGGATGCCCTTCTTGTGGCAGACCCAACATCGCTTGACCTGGTACCCTGTTCATCTGGCGCGGTTTTCTCATTTCTCCAGGCAAGAATCCTGGAATGCCTTCAAAACCCACGCTGCTCTGCTGCAGCTAACATTTGATCTCCATACCGATTGGTTTCAGAAATGAGATGGTGAATGAGACTGTCCGTGAAGAACAGCTGATAGTAGTCAATAGGCTGAAAGTTTGCGGTGCTGACTTTGATCCCGGCATGTCCTGAACTGATGAATTTGAGGTGACTCATGATTTTGGAGAAGGAAATCTCCCTCAAAGCGGGATTGTCTAGGCTAAGGACTGCAGATCACTACCCTCCTACGACGCTGTCCTCTGCGAGCGCGAGTCCCTTGACCATGTGCATGCAGAGTCTGACCACGCTTCCGTGGTGTGCGGCGAGAAGATGCAGAGGTCGATACCCAACAAGAGGAGGGATAAGGTGATCCTAGATCACGGGGGGGAAGATGGTTCATCGTCCGAACTCATTTCAGAGTCAGAAGCAGAAGCAGAAAGGCTAGACGCTGCTACTGCAGGTTGTTCTACAATCTCAGATTCAACACTCGAGTCTCCAACCTCCGCGAACACACGTCGAGTGCCAAGTTCGGGATCGTCATCATTCCTGACCTGATAAAGGAATCTGTTGACTCTAAATTGTCTTCTAAGTCTTCCTCCTCTGCTTCACCAGCCTCTGCTAACCGAGCAGGCGATACTTGCGCTTCACGTCTTTGCTTGTAGACAGTGTTGGCGCTGCTATTGTTTTCAACTGTGCATGATAACTGTGCACTTGCTTGAAGTGTGGTGACCTCAGTTTGACGCTCCCCTCAGCCGAAATACACTCTGCTGCTATGATCAGACTGTAGCATATCCTAGCGTTTGCCTAGGGTAAGCATTCCTGTTTGTTTCGACATCAATAGCGGAACACAGGGGTATCTACAAATTTCGGAATCTCGGTGACCGAATAATCGGTCATATGGGCACTATAGAGGGCGTAATCGCGTGACCGAATATTCAGTCATAAGGGCAATGAACAGGTTAATTCCCTGGAGAGGATACAAACAGGCTGCTGATTAGTGGGCTAACGTTGTTTTTCTAATTTTCTTACTCGATCTCCTGAGGTACAGATTTTACTCCATGGTGAGGAGAGTAAAAAGTATAGCTCCTTGGTCAAGGATGAAACTCTGCAGTCTGGGTAGTGCTGAACTCAGCACCCATAAGCTGCAAGCCCCTGTAGGTCAAGTGCTCAGACCACTTTGCTGGGCTGTGCGGCACAACCCAGCATTTTACAATCCCCTTTTCTTTGATGTTGCAGACTATTGGGCATGGAGTATGAGGATCGTCTGCAAAGGTACCTCACACGAGCAGGCGTGGATTTTCTCAGTATGTATAATCCGTTCCTTCTCTACTATAAGGGAATTTATTTTCCTGCTCTCCTTCCATATTTTCTGCCAATCTTCCTCTGTCCTGCTGCTGCTCCTCTTTTCCAGGTTTCTAGTTTCAAGACCAAAAATACTTATCAATGTGTGAAGATGGCTGTTGAATTTTGTTCAGGTCACTAAAAAGGGTTCAGATTTTATTCATTTAGTAATCTTTAACTTAAGGTGGCATATAACACAGGACATTTTTTTAATGACCATTAATTAAAAAAATTAATGACATGTGCTATTGAAATATGATACACAACGCTAACATCAAGTGAGAAAATTCACGCCAAGTTTCTTCATCTCTCTGCCGTGTGTATGTCGGGAGTTAGTTCTAAATACATGGGGGAAAAAAGGACTGATTTTTGCTCCCTTTGCTGTGACAGAGTAAGTAGCCTGTTTATCATCTGGATTTGATACAAAGAAGGACTATATTGCTTCATGAAACATGTTTAATGTGCGTGCAACTCATGGAAATATCTTAGAAAAAATGTCTACTGTCTTTAGTTTAAACCAGGGTTCCCACACCTCCAGGTGATTTTGTTGGATTTGGGGGTGAATGTAATTTCTCTTTCCTCTCTCCAACCCACCCACCCTCCTCCAATATTGTTATACCGACATCCAGAAGAAGAAAAAATTTACACGGATTGGTTTAACACTAAACTTCTTTGAATCCAAAAGAGATTTAACTTTGAAACTAGTTGTATTGTGTTCAGCATGCCTTTTTTTCATTTACTTGCAGATTTTCATCTGTTATTTTGCTCCAAAAGAATACATATTGAGAGGCCAAAAATGTCTCCCTCACAGCTTCGCACTACAAACGAAATCCAAATTTTGACATGCTTTAGGTAGATGGATGGATTGAATTTTACTGCCTATCAGCCTTTGTAGGCTATGTGAGGCCATTGAGCATGAAAATCATTTGATTAGTTTAAAGTAAGTGCAAATCAGGTCACGATGTCCCTAGTTATTTGCCTCCTATGAACTGTTGTAGGGAGATTCGATGGGTCTATTCTGATCCCCAACCTACAGGGGATGGCTTTGGGTAGATGGATTAAACTTGGTGTGAATTTTCAATGAGAATTGTTCAAGATCATCTTGTATGCCTTTTTTCAAAAGCATTGTTCATTTGTTGAACAGTCTTGAAAACTTAATTTTTCTATCTTTAAGTGGTTCAGTTGTTCTGAACGGTTTTATAAAAACAGATTTCTTGGTAGACTATAGTCATCTTGTTGCATTTTCAATGTCGCCTTGCCATACCTCCATCTCCAAATGTGGCAGAGTGCCCTGAAGATGGTCATAAGTCAACACTGGTCATTTGAGATACATTTGTTGGGATCAACTGGAAACATTTTCTATTTGGGTATTTCCTGCTTCTGTTGCCCCTCTAGAAGTGATCAGTTGACAATCAAGACTTTAATAAGCCCACCTCCCTAAAAACAAAAGGATGATTTAAAAGCCAAGGCTTTTCTACTCGCACTATTGCATCATACTTCATTCCTAAGCTTGTTCTCTTTAACCTCCTCCTGTAGTAGAAATGTTCATGTAGGACCATCTAAGAATATAAATAGAGAGCTTGAAGTAAACTGAAATTGTAGTTTGACCAATCAGAAGTACCATACTTATGAAGCAATTTTCTCCAACTTTGGGTGTCATTGCACTGTTTCTAAAGATAGTTTTAAATCCAGAAATTTCCATATACACATTTGGTTGGTATTGTATGAAAGCTTCAACTCCAAGCGTAAATACCAATAACTCATCAAATTCACTATCTGACTCTGACCTTTTTTGTGGTGCAGTCATCCAATCGACATACTTTGGCAATCGCTTAGTGTTATGGAGACCGAAGGTACATATACCTCCCTTTTAATTTTTGGTTGACTTTTGGTGGTTGTGGGGGACTGTTCTCTTTTGCTCTTCTGTGCCACTCTGTTCTGTCTTCCGCATTGGTTTTTACTCCGTCTTTGCACTGTCCTTTTTTCTTGCCCTGTTGACAGGGGTTTTGAACTGTATTCTGGCTTTATCTTTATCCTTTTAGTCTTGATGCTTTTGTTGCACGTGGTAGTTGAGGTTCCTGGCATGAGTTTTTATTCAAGTTTTAACTTTTTGTTAACGGGGCCAAGGTTTGCCTTTTTATCATGAAAAGCCGTGAGCATTCATCTTTATATAAGTGAGTGTTAACCAGAGAAGCAACCTGAAATGACCAGGCCACATCTGACAGTGCAGCTGTTAGCCATTTACCCTCTTTTTTTAGAGAGACACAGCGACCTGCTGTCTGGTGAGCGAAACTGTGTAATGCTCTATACAGGGGTTGAGATTTTAGTGTTATTTTACTAGAGTATGTTATTTTATCGATACCTGTATGTAAATGTTGGTTTGCCATTTTAAATTCTAGTGAAGGTAAATATATTTATAAAAAGTTTCCCCTTTGTCCATGTGTTTCTTTTTACTCTGCTCGAGATAGTGGCTGCCACCCTTTCTTTTAAATCCCCCCTAGACACGAGTTTTACGTTTTTCATTCCTCTTTTGACCAGAGGCAGCCACCCTTGGTGGTTTTTAGAATACACATCTTTTTATTTTATTTTACCCTGTGTTACGGAGTGTTTTTGAACTCTCCTCTGTGTGAGGTAGGACTTTAATTTTCACCACGTAACACTTAGTAACGTGTTCTTGTTCACAAGCCTGAATCAGTGAATGGTTTGTTTGTCTTTGCAGCTCAAGAAGAGATGGTAAAGAGGGGCTATGACAAGACCCCAGACTTCAAGATGAGAATTCCTTTTAGTAAGAAATTCTGTATCCTAGTGTCTGTTTGCACGTGTATGTGTGAGGTCAAGTTGTTGCCTGCATGGATCAGGATTGCATGTGAAACTATACAAAAATTTGATTCCTTGGTAAATTCCTAGTTTTTGTCACATTCTTAGTTATATGCATACACAAATATGTATATTTTATTATCTTGAGATGGAAGGATGGATAGTGTTTTACGACTTATCAGCCTTGTAGGTTATGTAAAGCTGTTTAGCATGAAAATCACTAGAATAGTTTAGAGTAAACGCAAAACCTCATGGTGTCCCTAGTTATTTGCCTCCTATGAATCGCATAGGGAGATGCGGTGGATCAATTCTTACCCTGAACTCACTGGGGATTGTGTTATAAGAGCTTTGTTTGTGCAGATGTTTGTAGGCATGAATGTATATGAGTGAGACTGGACTGCTTTCTGTTTGATAAACTTTGTGTGTGACTTTGCTCTTCTCTCTTTCTCAGCCATAGGTGAGCACAGTGTCAAGTGGGTGGAAAGCAAGGCCCTATTTGGCACAAGATACTCCCATGAGGAGTATATGAAGAAACAGTACCTCCCCTATCTGAACAGGTAGGACCTTTTCTAATCCCCCTTTCTCTTTTATAGCTTCCGTGTATATTTTAAAAAGTGTATGTGTCTATATATATGACACTGAGACAAAAGTTCGCCACCCAAAAGTGGACAATGCTGGTGAAAAAAAAATCAATATTTTCATTTGTTTGTTTGTGTTTCATGAACGTGTTGTGTATGAAGTGTCTTTATTTATGGATAAAAAGATAATAGTTGATGTGGGTTTTCTGTAATTTTTTGTTAATGCCGACGCTGGACATCTGATGGTGGTTGCAGGAGGACAAAAATGTAAAGCTATTTCTGATTTGAAGAAAAAAAATTGTGCGATCGCGTAATGGTGAAAAACAGCAAAATTGAACCGTTCTCCACCAACTGTGGAAGAGAACGAGTCAATCCTGTTAACACGATGCATAACTGGTAGGTTTTTAGGCTAGATTCGCTTCGAAAAGTTGCAGATAATCTGATGATGGTTACAATCTGATGGTATAACAAGTTTTGACAAGGAAAAAATCAATGGACAAAGCCCAAGTAACTAACCATTCTGACCGTAGTCAGCCATGTTTGCAGAAGCTCCTAATCTCGCTGGAAACAAGATTTCATAAATCTTGTCGTGGAACCAAACGATAAAAAGACTGACCTGATATTTCAATACAAACACCATTCATTTTGTTGTTTAGACTGCAAGTGTAACTTTTCTGACTTGCATTCCACTCAACACATTTTTGACCTGGTGGACATGTACTCGATTAATTGACTCGATTAAATTGAACTGATGTATTTGATATAAATTTGTATTAATCCTGAAAAATTAAGAAATCATACTTCATTCATTCGCGCATTAGTCTTGGCAGCGTTCAGCGGACGAAGTAAACATCAAACTACTTCGACCATAACGTAAGTGCGAATTGCAGACGAAACTATCACTGTCACGTGACTCGAACCGGCCAATCAGAAGCGGTGACACCGGGAGTGCTTAGCTGAGTTTAGCCGAATGTCAAATTACTGCTATCTTACGGTTGTAATAATCGGACAAAGTCTGAATAATCTGAGAAAGAAACTCGAATTGGTTTATTATTTGTATGTATACAAGTTTGTTTTTTTATCGACTTCGGTAAATTTTGTGCTGCCTAGCAGTGATGATTTGTATACGAAGCTGTCGTCTGCTAGGCAAAAGCGATCCGCGAAGCCTGCGAAGTTTCGACCATGAATGGACAAAATCGTGGTACAACCGTCAGGGTCGATTAAAAATGCTAAAAAACGATTGTACCACACACTCAAAAACCCTCTTTTTGTGTAAAAGGGGCAGAAAAATGTTTTGCCTAGAGATCCATTTGGGGTAAAATAGGTTAGAAATGATCCAGCGTGTGCAGTGTATAGAAACTGAGAGTCGCCCTTCTCTGACCCATTTTGTGTTTGTAAAATATCAACCCATTCAGACATTCAAATGCACAAAAAACAAAACAGGAATACTTTACAAAGCCAGTTTTATCTTATCTATCTCTTGAAAGCTTTATTGATCGACGTGTGTTATTTCCAACACCACATGTACAAAAGCAGCCTTGTTTGTGTGTTGGCAAAGTTGGTCCCCTAGTAAATGGCAAACTTTTGTCTCAGTGTCATACATATATATATATATATATATATATATATATATATATATATATATATATATACATGCATACACACGCACACATACATACACATACATACACGCACACACCTATATGTGTGTATGTGTGTGTATATGTATGTGTGTATGTATGTATATATGTATGAATATGTATGTGTGTGTATGTATGTGTATGTATGTGTGTGTATGTATGTATGTATGTGATGTATGTGTATGTATGTGATGTATGTATGTATGTGTAAGTATGTGATGTAAGGAAGTGGACAGCAGAATAGCCAAGGCCAGCAGAGCCTTTGGCAGGTTGTATAAGAGAGTATGGAGCAACAAACACCTCAGAAAGGACACAAAAATCAATGTATACAGAGCGGTTGTCCTTACCACACTCCTGTATGGCTCAGAATCCTGGGTCCTGTACCAACGACACCTGAGGCTCTTGGAACGCTTCCACCAACGCTGTATGCGTACGATCCTGGAGATACACTGGAGCGACTGCATCACAAATGTGGAAGTTTTGGAACGGTCTCAACTCACCAGCATAGAGACCATGCTTTTGAGATCCCAGCTGTGCTGGGCAGGTCATGTTTCAAGAATGGAAAACCACCGCCTGCCCAAGGTAGCACTATTTGGTGAGATTTCCACTGGACGACGTGACAAAGGGGGCCCGAAAAAGAGATACAAAGACTCTCTCAAGAAAGCCCTCATCTCCTGCAACATGGATCCCCGACAGTGGACCTCCGTCGCTGCTGACAGAGATGCCTGGCGCCACACCATCAATAAAGTCACAGCAGTGTTGGAGAGCTCCCGCAGGGACACACTAAAGGAGAAGCGCCAGAGGAGAAAAAACCGAGAGAGCGTCATGCTAGACCCTGGCCGAATCTTCCCCTGCGGCCGCTGTGGTCGGGCTTGCCGGTTTCGCATCGGCCTCGACAGCCACCAACGTGTCTGCGGTGGACGTGATCAGCAGCATCGTCTCATCTTCGCTCGCGAAGCAACGCCATAGAGTGATGTATGTATGTGTATGTATGTATGTATGTATGTATGTGTGTGTATGCATGTGTGTGTATGTATGTGTATTGATGTATGTATGTGTATGTATGTATGTGATGTATGTATGTGTGTATGTATATGTATGTATGTGTGTATGTATATGTATGTATATACACCGATGCCCTCTGTACATCCATCAGTCTGTATCTTTGAAAACACAGAAACCATCCACTGTGAGTTCCATGTGTGTATCAATGAAGACAGCAGATAGGACATCTGGCGTGTATGGTAACAACTGCCATGGCGGGCCTGGATGGATGAATGTATGGAGTTTAACGGCCCATCAGCCTTTGTAGACTTTGAAAGGCCATTGAGTTATGAGAATCATATTCTTATAAGCCCAAATCAAGTCACAAATGTCCCGAATTATTTGCCTCTTAAGAATAGCATAGGAATAGCATAGCCTGGAATGGGTAGAGTATCAGTAGGAGCCTGCAATGGCAAGGGTTAAACAAGGCTTATTTGGTAACTAAAGTACTGATCTGGGCATACAAGACCAAGACAAAACTTTTCATTTCAATGGATGGATGGATTTGGCCTATCAGGCCATTACACAAAAATCACAAATAATTTAGAGTAAGCATGAATTAAGTCACGATGTCCCCATTTATTAACCTCTTATGAGTTGTGCAGGATCTGTTCTGACCCCCAACTCAAAGGGGGGGTCTACATTTCCAGTAGTACTCATCAGGACAGAAACCACAAAGGAAAAATGTGCTGTGAGATTCATTCAGGTGGGGGAAGAAGTTGCTGTGAAGTGATGGGAGTGAAGGGCATGAAGGGTGAACAAGAACCGTGGGGAGCATGTGGATACATGGTGAGGATGGATAAACAGTAGGACGCAGTCAGAAGGGAGTAGTTGAGGGAAGGAAAGACTGTCGACAACAATAGCTAGGCTACATGGAGGGGGGGGAGACTTTAGTCTGATTATTGATGTCGAGGTCATGGGGGTCATTAGTATCAAGGAGAGAGATGTAGTGCTGCATGTGCTTTGGGGGCATTGAGTCCTTTGGCAAAGTGCCAAGTCAGTGGGAGGGGTTGTAGAAATGTAATGCCACTGGTGCGTTTCTGCTGTTTAGTTGAAAGGGTTGTTGCCAAGACCCTTTCTGCCCAAACAATAACTTGTAACCAGACCTCCCATTTCAGGCATCTTTTCATGAGTATGGAAAAACATATTTGACGGCCATCATGCTGTCCATCTTCACTGCCTAATGAGCACTAGATAAAAATCCTGTATGTAAATAAGCATTAAATTGAGAGTTCATGCTGACCTACTGACCCAATTTTAAATTCCTCCAACTCCATGATAAAAGAAAAACAAAAGTAAAGTTGAGGCCATGGAAGGGATCAAGATCTTGGGAAAAATTAAGACGAAAGCTTTGGAAACTGCTTCGAACTCATCACAACATCATTTGAGGATGCAACTTGGGGAATGATCACTGTAGTGGTTGGTTAGGAATATAGGCTACTTTAATAAGGTCCTTAATTTGGTTATTTTCAGCTCTAATGCCCGCCCACCCCCTGGTCAGAATTTTTGTAACTCACTTGTCTGGATCTATTTCCACTTTGAATGCTCTTCACCTTGTCTATTGTCTCTTTCAGGTTCGGCCCAGGCCTGGTCATATACTGGTATGGCTTTGTGAAGGAGCTGCAGGATGAATGTCCCCCGGAGATTCTTCTTATGGATCACTTTCCTGGGGACAGTGCCCACAGCTTCCTGTACTGTCCATTCCAGCGACGACTCCGGCCTCGACTGCAGCCTCTGCAGAAAGGGGAGGAAGATGCAGGACAAGACCTCACAAAGCCACTTCACTTGGAGGAAGTGGATAGTGGGGTGGATGAGGAGACACTCTCTCCTCGGTCTGGGGAGGCAGACTCGGACAGTCCTGCAGAGCATGACTTGCTGGACAAGGTGGACAGCCTTTTGGAGGACCCTGGTGAAATGGGGGTCTCTGACTGGGAGGATTTCCTCAAGACCGTTCTAGAGGAGACCCCAAAAAATTCTTGGTTGAAGTAAAGGAGGAGAGGAAAAAGTACCTTGCTACTTTAGTTTCCTTGGGAGTCCTCCAGTTGACTTGAGTCATCATGCTGGCTCATTCTCAGCTTTCCTTCCAATATCTTCCAAAAGCCTGTATCCCCAGCCTGGCATTTCTCATGTACTTGTTTTGCTAGCTGGACAAAACCACAAGTCTTTCAGTGTGCATGTGGTCTGCCTTCCTTTCATCAATTTCACTTTTAATGGCAAACTAGTGGGCTGCATATGTACTACAAGAATGCGTGTGGTAATGAAGACTTGTTTTCTCCCAAGCAAGTCGGCAGTATTTCACCTGTACATTACTGCCTGCCTACCTGACCTAGAATTGTCTCTTTGTACCTTTTTGGTGGTGGGTGGTGGTAGAACCCAGCCAGGCGAGGGGGAGAGCGTGGTAGCAGGCCTATCTGCTTCCTCACTCAAACAGTTGCTAGTCATTTGCCAGACTCCTGTATAATGGTTGTGACGGGTATAGTGGGCAAAGTGTGTGTGTGTAGATCTATGGCAATAAATGACATAGTACAATATATAATGCATGCATCATGCTGTGCCTTACTAGTGTGTCAGAGTTTGGGAAAGTCTTCTGTGGATGTATCCACACCAAGGCTGCAGGAGATCTGTTCTTGCATGGCGCCATGCCTCAAATGATTTTAAACATTTGATTACTTTCATACCGACTAGATCAGTATCTAGCATTTAATGCTCAGGGATTGTGTGCATGGCACAGTTGAAATTGCCCATATATTTACCATGGCTAATTCATGGGACTTGGTGCCTATGAGCATCAAGAAAGATGCATGTTGCTCGGAATCCAAGTACATTGTAAACAAATGCAATCAGAGCTCGGCCAACCTGCTGTAGTCATGTTTACAGACTTTTTATCTAGTGTAAAAGAGTTGGCGCCTCGTTAAAGGGGAGACACCTGGTATGAAAATAATCAAATGATTGTTCTGGTGATCTTGACATGAGCATTTTGAGTTTTCGACCCTCTATAATGCAATTCCAATAACCTTGACTTAAAACATGTAAATATGCAAAGGAAGAACCTTACCCTTCTGAGAATTTCTCGGCACTGTTGGTACATATAGAAGAGGAAAAAGTAAGTTTTTCCCCTAGGCTTGTTTTGCATGTTTTCTCATACTTGTGAAATTGAAAATGAATATATTCTGAGCTTTGTAGTTGTACAGGTCTGAAATTTTCAGGGTGTGTTTTTTATGCATGTAGCAACATTGTCACATGAGGCTTGTTCAGGAGGCGCAGCGCTGCACGTGTTTCACTCCTGAACAGCAATTTTGGGGCGTGATTCACACAGCGCTGTGCATCACAGATCCGATTCACATGATTTTCAAAATGGCGTCTTCGATCCCGCACTGGCTGTCGATGCATTAAATAACCCTCAGAAACATCATTTTGGGACTGGGACAGGCTTTATTTGCCCCAAGCGCTCTGTATGCGCGAGTAATGGCAAGTAAGGATGACACAGTAGTGGACTTTATTCATGCAGAATACATTTAAACGTGCAAAAACGATGTATGTGGCAAAGAAAACACCTCTTAGCGTCTAGCAGCACATGCGGCGGAGAAGATTTACCTCCCTTCTAACAAGTGAAGCGCTGCACTAAATCTGTAGGTGTTCACGAGAGCCAATGAGCGTACAATTGCCAACATGAAGCGCTCATGCAACGCTTCGTACTCCTGAACAAGCCTATGAGTTTGTAGTTCAGCAGCTATACATGAAATAATCTCCTTTAAAAGAATTTAAGTAAATAAAGTAAATATATCCAAAAGTATTCTGAATTTTCCCAGAAGAATGACACATTTTATATATAGAAATTACAAAGTTAAGGAAACAATTTCAATTTTCTGTATGAGCTGTACTTTAAATTAAGAGATATATAAATACATGTTTTAGTGGCCATTCAGATTAATTAACGAATGACCTACTTTCTCCTCCATTGAGCATAAGTTTAAAAAAATACTTTTCATGTGTATTTTTTAATTGCAATGCATGAGAGTTTGAAAACTTATTGCAGTAAAAAATCTGTTGATACTTATGTCTCCCCTTAAGTACTTTGCTTACCAATGGAGAAAATCCTTATGGCTATATAAGGCCACAACGTTAAGAAACGCCCATCTTTATAAAACTCTTCATGACAGTGGAGTTTAGTTCCATTTTAGGAGAAACTGTGCAAATCAAAGTATCGCATTACTTTTTTCCCCTTCCGATATTTTGAGAGAATGGGAAGCTAGTGCACATGCATGTTGCAAGGCATTGTCCAATGATGATCAGACTTTGCAATGCATTGATTAGCAGATGCCACATGTAAGGACTCCTTTCCTTTAGGAAAGGGATCATGTACAAATTAGGCATCTTAACTACTACTAGTGTCCAAGATGCTAATTTTTAAATTTTGGTCCAAAGCTGCTTATAGCCTTGTATATTAGGATTTTGACTTGCTGAAATTGTGAATAGTCACCCATAGAACCCCAGTGCAATGATTTTTAATTTTGTGTGTGGATGTGTAATGAACATGCAGCAGCTGCTGCCCCAGTCCTTTCTCCCCCCCCCCCCCCCGCCCCCCCCCCCCCCCCCCTCCCCCCCCCCCCCCCCCCCCCCCCCCCCCCCCCCACCCCCCCCACCCCCCCCCCCCCCCCCCCCCCCCCCCCCCCCCCCCCCCCCCCCCCCCCCCCCCCCCCCCCCCCCCCCCCCCCCCCCCCCCCCCCCCCCCCCCCCCCCCCCCCCCCCCCCACCCCCAGCTGGAGCCCATGTCCAGAAACAATTTGTGTATTAACATACAGCAGAGGAACTTCATGCCAGTGTGTAAACATGCATACACAATTTGATGCCGGGAATTACAACTGCTGTATATCAGTTTGAATTGTGCAAGAGGTGTTGAACCATGTTAACCAGAATGAAATGAAAGCTTTGTCATTTGCTTCCCAGATATTTCTTGCATGCCCAGTTTTGCACAGCTTCTTTCTTGTAGATTGTATTTCAGGATATAAATTCTATTAGTGCCAGTATGCATTTAAAAATCATGATCCTGTAAGGTGAAGATTTTTTTAATATGCATATATTCTGTTGATGGACTCATAGCCCTTCCAACTTGTTGATTGGAGTCATATTGTGCAATCCCTAGTCTTGTACATTCCAGTGTTCAAGAAGTAGTGGTTTACTGCTTATTCAAACATATGAACTTAGAGCAAGAATGAAAGGTGTAAGATGGGTGGATTTTTTTATGGCCTATCAGCCTTTGAAGGCTATGTAAGGCCATTCTCTGCGATAACCTATTAAAGAAAGAGTAAGAACAGTCGTTACAATGTCTTGCCTCTTGGGAATGTGGATGGATGAGTTTTATGGCCCATCAGCCTACACATGTAAGCAATAAGCAGGAAAATCACTGAACAGTTTAGAGTAAAGGAAATCAAGTCTCGCCTCGAATGTTTAGGGAGACACGGTGGGTCAATTCTTACCCCGAACCCACAGGGGGGACCAGTCATCTGAAGTAACATTCTTATTGCTAGAGATGCAGTCCCCCAGTTAGAAATCAGATTGCAGAAAGTCGTCCTCCACTTTGCCTTGTGGAAATAAGTTATAGAAGCTTCATACATATGGGATGGATGGAATTTAAGGACCTGTCGGCCTTATAGGCTATATAAAGCTACAAGGTTGATAACTCCTTTATCAAGGAAAAAGAAAACTCCATGACAGTGGATTCTAGTAAGATTCATTTAACTAGTTACATGAAATCCATTGGAGTCCCACTGCCCATCAGCCCGCATAGGCTATAAATGCCATTAATCACGAAAGTCATAAGAGCTGAAACAAACTGCATGACAACCAAGCAGCCGGACATTTTGGACGGAGGAAAACTTACCAGAGAGTCTGCGAGCAGTACTACAGGGTCGGGAGGCGCACCGCTGTGGATGACGTGCCGACGCTGTGATATCTGTGCTTCGCGGACAGGACCCCGCCGACACCATCATGGCCCTGCCCAAATCTACCTGACAGGAGCACCGATGGAAAGGGTAGCTGTTGACATCTTGGGCCCCCTTCCAGAGACCGAGTCTGGCAACCGGTACGTTCTAGTAACCATGGCCCGTAGCATACCCACTCCCCAACCAGGAGGCAACGACGGTGGCTGGTGCTCTGGTGGAAGGCTTCTTCACCCGTTTTGGGCTGCCCTTGGAGCTGCACTCGGACCAGGGGAGAAACTTCGAGTCGGCAGTCTTTCAGGAAACCTGCCGCCTGATGGGGATTCATAAGACCCGCATGACGCCAGCTTATCAGATGGCATAGTGGAACAGTACAACCGGACCCTGGTCGGAGGCCTCTCTAAGTGTGTCCACGACCACCAGAGGGATTGGGAGCAGTTTCATGTCATCAGAGGGTTCACTGTGAGGAACTGCTGTATCCTGACTGAGAGGTTGACGAACGGACGCTTTCCGTCAAATGCCAACCGGTTGATCCCTCGGGCAGATTTAATAGTCAATCATAGAGCGTCCTCCACCAACTTGGCTTTGGACTAATTGGTGGGTAAATGAGGGTGCGCGCGCAACACAAGAAAGTGTATCTGTTATGTCGAATAGAACAGCAGACGAATTTCTTTGCTGTGAACGAATGGGTCAGACGTAGATGGAGTCCATATGGCTCGGCCTGCGTCCGGAATCTGTTCAGGGCATGGGGAGTGGGTGGGGCGTGGGGGGGGTGTGGGGGGGGGGAGGGGGGGGGGGGGGGGCGTGGCAGTGGAGGGGGGGGTGTCCCATCTTTCTTGTAGTCAACCGGTAGCGGGGGGTGGGGACGAGTGGGCTTTTTTAGCAAGAGCACGGGGGCGTCGGGGGGTAGGGGCGATGGGGGAATAGAGGAGGGGAGGGAGCGGGGTTTCACTACAATCATGGTCAATCATTATTTTTACAAGAGTGAAGCGTGGAAAAAAACAAGCGGGGGGGATGGGGGGGGTGTGATATTCCAACTAAATTCTGTTTTAAGCATATCGGGGGTGAGGGGGTTTACCAACTTCTTTAGCAAGAGTCGATCAGGCTGGGTGTGGGGGTGGGGGGGGGCTTTTCTAGTTCAAATAGTGGGGCGGAGGGTGTGGGTGGGGTGGGGCGGATTTCCAATCTTTTGCTGGTACTTTAGGCAGGGGGGGGGACAACAAAAGGAGAAAATGGAAGGTAGAGGGCAGGGGGGACAAGAAAAAGGGGGGAACTTTCCAAACATAAGATTTACGAAGGGCGGGGGGGAGGGTGGGGGGGGGGGGGAGGGTCGTGAAGGGTGGGGGAGAAAGGGGGCGAAAGAGAGTGTGGGGTGTCGTGAGGAGGGGGGGGGGGGGGGATGGCAGGGGGGGTGAACGGGTAGAGGTAGGTGGTGGGTTGGGGCGGGTCGAGAGGGGGGTGGGGGGGGGGGGGGGGTGGGTGGGAAATAGAGGGGGATGTGGGTGAGTCTTGGGTGGGGGGTGGGGGGGGAGATTTCCAACACTTATTTTTTAATACGCGTTGCGTAAGGGGGATGGGTTGGCGCAGGTAGGAGGGGGCGGACGGGGGGTGGGAGGGGGGGTGGAGGGGGAGGGATCTGGTGTTCCCAGCTTATTTTTTGTTACAAGGTAGGGGTGGAGTTCCATGGAAAACTATATATTTTGCAGACGACGGGTGGGGGGGGGTGGGGGGGGTAGTGAGCAAGTGGAGAGGGAGGCCATAGAAGACGTGGGGGGGGGTGGTATGGGAGGGGGGGGGTGTGTAGGGAGTGCGGGGGGGTGGCAGGTGGGGGGGAGGGATGGGGGAGTGGGGTGTGGCCGGGGTGTGGCTAGGAGGGGTGGGGGGGGGAGGGAGGGGGGGAGGGGAGTGGTAGGGATGTGGGGAGGGAGGGAGGGGGGGGGTGTGGGGGGGGGGGGTATGGGTTCGGCTGAAGAGAGGGGTGGTGAGGGGGGGGAGGTAGAGGGAAGGAGTGTGGTGGAGGATAGGGAGGATGGAGGGGGGGACTTTCCAAACTTTTTTTTATTTTACTAAATAACAAGCGGAGGGGTGGTGGATGGTGGGAGAATTCCAAAATATTTTTTAGGCAATCGGGGGGGGGGGGGGGGGGGGGGGTGGGGTGGGGGAGGGGGGGGTGTTACCACAATTTTCTATGTGGCAGAGCGGGGGGTGGTGGGGGGGGGGTGAAGTAGAGGAGGGAAGCGGGGGGGCGGAGTGGGGCGGGGGGTGGTTTCCAACTATTTATTTACTATGAGCGGGGTGGGCTGGTGGTGATTTCAAACTCTTATTTATTAGTCAAGCATGGGGGGGGGAATCGAGTGGGGGAGGGAGTGGGGGGGGGGGGGGTGGAGAGGGGGGAGGGGGGGGGGTTTCCAAAGATCCAAAAACTTATTTTGTGAACAGCAAGAGAAGCGGGGGGTGGGCGGGGGGGGTTAATCTGGGGGGGGGGGGGGGTAGTGAAAAGCAGGTAAGGTGGGGGGTGTTTCCAAACTTTTTTAGCACTACGGCAGGGGGGGGGGGGTTTTCCCAACTTTTTTTTTAAGCAAGAGCGGGGGTTCCACTCTTTTTTAGCAAGCCGGGGGTGGGGGTGTTTCCGTTTAGCTGCGGCAATGAGAGCATGTCCGCCCCGGCCGCCCCCCCCCGCCGTCCACACCAACCACACCAGCCTCCGCTTGGGGTAAAAACAACAAACAGTGTGGAGAACCCATCCCCCATAGCGCCCCACCGTCGCGTATGCCTAAAAAAAACACTTGAAAAGAAACCAACCCCCACGCCACAACGACCCCGGCCCCTGCCCCCCCCCACATCCGCCCCCGAATCTCAAACATGGGCGTCCCCCCTCCTTCCACCCCCCCACAACGGCGGCCGCTTTGCTGAAAAAAAAAGTTTGGAAACGCCGCCCACCCCCACCCCGCTTCCTAAAAAGGTTTCGGTCGTAATAGGTGTTAGAGTGTGAGCGGTTTAGGAGGAGTAACCCCACCCTTCCTAACAAAAACAAAAAAAAAAGCTTGGAAAACAAACGGCTCCACCTAGCATCATCCCCCCCCCCCCCGCCCCGTCGGTCCCCCCCCCCCCCGAAAAAAGAGTATCAGGCGCGTTGTTAAACAGTTTGGAAAGTTCTCACCCCCTTGCTATAAAAAATGATCGGAAAGGCCCCCACCCCCCCCGCCCCTCCCTCACTCACACACCCCTACCCTACCCCTACCCCCCACCGCCTCCCCCCCCACTACCCCCCCCCCCCCCCCCCCCACCCCCGGACTCCCCCACCGGCCCCCCAGCGCGCCCCCCACGCCGCCCCTACCCACACCCCCAACCCGCCTTCACACTCGAACCCCCACCCTCCACTCCCCCCCCCCAGGACAGCCCAACCGCCCCCCAGCCCCCACCCCTGCCGCTATTGCTAAGAAAAAAAAGTTTGGAACTCACAGAGCCGGAGCAGGCCCACACTACCCCCCACCTCCTAGCGACAAAAAAGTTGTGGAAGACAAGGAACCCCCACGAATGGTCGCGGGGGCAAAAAGAAGAAGACGAAGACAGCACGAAGGATCGGCAAACCAAGGGACAAAGAACCCGCACGCCCCGCTAAGGCCAAGCAGAGGAAGCGAAAAATAAGAGTTTGGAAACAAGAACCATCACCAGACCACAGCCTAGCTAACAACGCGGACTACCATCAAGCCCCGAAGGCAACACCTTGCTGAAAAACAAGATCTTGGAAGCCAACACACCACACGCTCACTCCGCGAAGCCAGAATCGAGCCGTCCTCGCCCGACCCACCGAACCCCCCCCCAGCACCACAGGCCGTGCCCTCCGCAAACGTAAAACAAAGTTTAGGAAATCCCTCCCCCCCCCACCGACCCCCAGCCCTCCACCCCCACCCGGGTCCCCCCCACATGCCCCCCCCCCCCCCCCCACAGACCCCCCGCAACCCCCCCCGCGCCCCCCCAAGTCTTCATTAACTGACTTTGAAAAGTTTCCCACCCCCCCATCCCCGAACAAAACAAGCAGAGTCCAACCAGCAACCCTTCTAAAAGAAAGATTGGAAATAGCCGCCGAGACCCCCGCCCCCCCCAGACACCCTAACAGCCCCCCCCGCCGCCTACAGACCCCCCCCCTGCCCCACCCCCCGGACCCCCCCCCCCCCCCAACACTCCTGCTTGCTCAAAAACCAACAGTTATACGCAAACCCAGAACCCGGCCCCCCCTCCCATCCCCCCTGCCCCCCCCCCGACTAGGCTAAAAACTAGTTTTGGAGAACCCACCCCCCCACTCCCACAGCTTGCTAAAATAATATTGGAGAACCCTCTCCCTCACGCCGCGCCACCCCCCCAACTCTCCGCTCCCGCTTATTGTCTAAAAAAGGAGAGAAGCCCCGCCCCCACACCCTACCCGCTTGCTAAAGAAAGATTGATAAACCCCCCGCGCGCATCCCGCCAACAGGATCATTCCGACCATCAAGGCAAGACAGGCAGGCAATGGACCTTGCTCTCTGCCGCCTATAGATCGTTTCACAAAGCAAAGAAAATTCATCTGCTGACTTCTGATTCGCCATAACAGTATCACCCTTTCTTGGTAGTTGCGCGCAGCACCCTCATTTTACTCTCACCAATATAAGGGTCCAAAGCAAGTTAGTGTGTGGAAGAACTGGCTCTAGTGATGTGCCGTGATTATCTTTGCAGACAAATGTACACGAAGTCACTAGCGAGCAGCAAATAGACATACTAACTGCGCATACGTAGCATTTTCAGTCATTGCACCGTGTGATGCGCCTAATACCTACGTTCCAAGTAAACGAGGCCGGGCGCTATCGAGCGCCGATAACGCTAGCATATAAAGCTCTTTCAGAGTTAAAGAAGAAAGCGCTATCGAGCGCTAGGCGCGTTTGTTAGGACGTAGAATCTCGCCAGAAGCTCAGAGAAGGGGCGAGGGCGGTTGCCTAGGACGCTATCTCTGCATTCGCAGCTACATTACAGCCGTAGTGCCGCCTAATGTTCGGTCGCCTCTCATGACTAGCCATATGGAGGCGAGACCGACTTGGCGTACAAGACGCGCCTTATATAGCCCGCGTGGCGGAGTAGGACCGCACACAATAGCTACTTTGTCGGGAGTAAAACGAACAAGAATAGTCGCCATCGAAAATTATGAACTGGTGTCCAATCATTTCGAAACGTGATACCTTGATTTACACCAGGGCCTAGCAAGGACATAGTATTCAGCGTTTCATAATTGGGTTATTATTTTGTTGCAAATAGAGAGATATAACGTTCGCTCTGAAATTAATTACAGCCCGTGGCACGCAATGTGATTGCAAAAAAATTTCTTGGAGACGGGAAAAAACGGCTTAAAAAGATTTGAAGCAGGATAACACAATCTCTAATATCTTCATGTACGAGGTGAGACTATGATGTAGAAAGACTTGTGTCACCAATAAGCTAACGAATTCAAAACGTGTTTGTTTAGTTCCCTCTAGTCTATTCCATACTGTGTGAGACCTGAGATGGTAAACTATGCAGAGATAGCGAGTGAGGCAAGAAGCATGTGTTTCGTGGTCGCTCCACTCCTGTGAGCTTGTTCTTGCCGTAGTAAGACATGTGATGGGTTTGCACAGGCGAGCTCACGACAATAGGTTTAGAACACAAAATCGCCAAGCTGAGTAGCCAGTACTGACCAGCCCAGGTAATATTGATTGCGTGTTTGATATCGAACAGAGGGAACGCACAAATGAGTGTTAATATCTATTTAGATCATTGTAATTATATCATTACTGCTTTAGAATTTCGTTTAAGCGCTCGCTCACCGGCCGCCGTGATTGGCTAGTTTAAAGAGGGATAAAGCACCTCCTATACGACCTACTAGCGCCAAACATCTGTGCCAGGGGAAGTGACCAGCAACGTGACGAGCATAAGACGAGAACGAAGAGGAGGTAAGAGCGAGAGAACAGAGGGTGTACGCCAAAACGAGACACGTGAGCAGTCGGATGTCGAGAAGCAGCGAGGAGTTCTCACAGTCGGATAGGGTCATAAGAACAATCGGTGTACGCTATTATTGCCAATGTCATTGCCCTGATGTGCCTTGTTACATGGAATAAAGACATGGAGAGAAAACTGACTGAGCCGAAGCTTGCTTGTCCATTGGCTGACCCCACAATGTGGGGGGTCGAGGAGTCAAGGGAGATGAGGCAGAACACTGCTCTGTCTCCAGCCTAAGTCCTGCCCAAGAAATGCCTGACCAGTCATCGAACCCAGGTGGGTGCTGGTCCTGCGGCCTGGGTAGAGAGATTCCAAACCCTCTCTGTTGCCCCGAATCGCCCTGCGCCTAAGGTCTATGTATTACAAGGGTAGGGCCCAGCACCAAACAGGGGAAAGCCCCGTGTGTTCATATTTCATTCATACATCCACTCTGTTATGTTTTTTTGGGTGGTAACCTCCCCTTTTGATTTGCTGGTATCGCGGAAATTTTTGTTTACTACGGCCGAAGATCAAGCACCTGGCGGTTTTGACATGCAGACAAGTTCGTTTCGAAATGTCAAAACTACGTGGCCAGGAACCTTAATGCACAGTGACTGCAAGCATAAAACATTTTTTATCATCGGTTTGCCCACAGGAAGGCGACCTAGCCTGCATACTGCTGGTGTCACGTGAAACCGGGACAGAACGGCTTCGGTTTGACAGAAGCGCAACACCGCGACAATGGATAGGGCCGGACCGGCGGAAAGGCCAATCAATTACGAATTGCTAGCGTTGGTCTGAGTCATGACGCGAGAGCAGAGTGAAAGATAAGGTCGTTTCTAAGGAGAGTTGGCCAAAAGTGGAGCGCAGTCAGTCGATTAGCTCGTAAGCCTCGATACTCATTAACAGAAACTATCTAATGAGGAACAGATGGCCGTGAGAGCAAGGCTGGATTGGTACAGGGGCTAACAAGGGATTAGGAGGGGCCCCGAGGCATGGGGAGAGAGACAAAATCCGTCTGCTGCTTTCTCATTCCACCAACTTTATTGCTAGATCGGCATGGTGTTGAAGAGGTGTCCTGGCTGGTGCCCACGATGTCCTTAATGGTTAATTCACATCGTCCTAGTACCAATCCAATAACACCGTGTGGCAGTACGGTCTAGTGCTCCACCTGGGGAAGGACCACTGAATCGGCAATAAAAAATGGGCGAGTACTTACCGGA